>UFQX01000208.1:1064379-1119124 GCA_900497675.1 Arapaima gigas | reverse complement strand
GGGGGGGGGGGGGGGGGGGGGGGGCGCCCAAGGCGAGGAGCAGATCATTGTCTCCGTGGAGAGACAGGAAGCCTTTGCTTGCAGAGGAGTCCAGCCAACCTCCCCGGGCACCCGGTACTTTCCCATTTCCTCTAATTTCCTGCCTCATTCATATTTCATTGTTTATTGTTTTTCTCCTGTCCACAGCTGTCCAACCAAGAGAACAACCCCCAGCTCCTCTCCTTCCCTCTCCCGGGTGCTGCCAGCAGCTTGATACCACTCCAATCTGCACTCTAAACACTCTGGATTGGTAACTGGGTCTAACTTCATCTGGAGTGCTCACGTGCACTGGAACGTCGTCCAAGTGGGTTCCCACTATCCCGGCCAATCACTCTCACGCTCAGCGCAAAAAGTCAGGACGAGGCGGCCTGGCTGTTACATCATAATCCTTGGACTGGGAATGCAGAGGCTGTAAGTGATGAGAATGTGGTGCAACACACAGCAAGAGGGACAAAACAGTAAAAGGCATAGTTGGTGTCCGCAAGGGTACTGTAGGTTTGGAGCTGGATGTTCGTACAGGTGCCAGCCGAGTACCTTTGATATCCATCCATCTCTCATCCATACTTCGATTCATCACCAGTTACCTTTTGTCTTGTACAGAATCAAGGTGGTCCACACTCCATCCAAGATGCAAGGAACACCTGTTCAAGGTGAAGCAATCACACATACACACATTGTGGAACATTTAGACACACCAGTTCACCTCAAACATGTCTTTGGACTGTGGGAGGCAGCTGGAGCATCCCATCCCAAGTATGGCCGTACCTATTAGACTGATCCGACACGTCCTTCTCGAAGACTCTCCGACAGTGCCGGGCACCCCACGACACACAGAAAGTCCCATCCCATGACTTCCTACCTGTGCACGTACCTGCAGAAATAAACCCCTCCAGTGGTGTAAAACAGCATCACCCCTCCCCTCGCAGTAAATGCTGGAGTGAATCAGCAGCATCATTTAGTAAACGCCCATTGTGTAGCTGCTGAAAATGCTCTGTAATAAATTCACCCATACAAACACTTTACAGGTATTTCAATTCGTTTCAAATAAAACTTGTGTGAGGCTAATGCGCTAATTCTCTCCCTTCCCCCTATCTGTATTAGCCGCACAGTCTGCAGGTCTTGTTTGCCCGTGCCGACGTTCGGAATTTATTAGGAAATTAATGAGCTGCACCATGTCTGAACTCTGGCTCTCTCTCTCCTCCATCCTTCCCCTTGTCAAGCCCGATCCAGCCCGCATGGCTCCGTGACTTACCCCTCGGCAAAGATTTTGTTTTATATTCCCTTCTTTCATTTTTAGTTGCTTAGCAAAGTTAGCAAGCTGCGTTAGCTGCTCCATTGTATGTACCCTAGGTGACTCACCGTATGCTGCGAATTCCCTCCTTCTGTTTGTGTTTGTTTCCAAACACACACTGGTCTGACGGTGCGGGGCCCCAAATTGCCTTTAGCAAAGTGTGAACGTCCTGTGATGGGCTGGCGTCCTGAGCTCGAGTGACACCCTGTGTGCATTAGCAGTTACTTATAGTGGTTAAACAGACTCCATTTTCCACTTCACCTGTTTATAAACCAGGATATTTTTTGTGATGAAATATGTGTTCGCATTTTGGACACCATTACAACATAAGGATCTCACCTGGGACTCAAATCAAACCAGCAGCCTACCTTATTATGTGGTGGACAAACTAGCAATCTATCCATGTCAGTCTACAATAAACTTGTTAATGTTCTCCTCCTCCTCCTCTTCTTCTTCTTCTTGCACTGTCTGGCGTCAGTATCAGAACACATCGCCACAGTGAGAACAGCCGTGGAAATGAGACCGTTGTCACCCGCGGGCCAAAAGTGATGACACCGATTTAAGTGAGACTATTTTTTGTCCTCCTTCTTCAAACGTCAATTAAGTGAGTCCTACAGAGTCAAACGACAGTAATCGTGACATTAGCTTCACGTGAAATGTTTCTTCTTTGTTTGTTAAATATCCTCACTTGTATACATAATTACTTTGGTAACGTGTGGCATCGGAGAAACTAACTGCATTGACCGTCAAGTGTCTGTGTCTAAAGCGCTTGATCAGTCGTGAAATGCACTTTCGTTTACTCTGTGCTGTATGTCTTTTCAGAGAAAAGCATCAAGTAAGTGAATAACTCTTAACTAATGCTTTGGCCTTGGCGTGCTCTACACCACCAGGACATCTCTTCAATCACATCTCCGTTGAGCTCTCCAAGACCTGGAGCAGCAAGGCCTCAATGATCCTCCTCTTGATTTACAACTTGACTTAAAAATGTAACATTTCTACTTTGCCATGGGAAAAAAAAAAAAACAAACAAACAGGAAATCCGAGACCCTCGATACAAAAACATTTGGTTGAAAAAAACCTTAGTCCACAAAGCAGGCCATCACAAAGCTTTTGTTGTCAAGATCACAGTCTCCCGAGATCACAATCTGAAGGCTGACGGTTCAAGTTCTACAAAGGGCCCAACTGCAGAACCTTTAACAAAGTAGAGGAATATTAAAACACTCAAGCATTATTAATTGGAACAATTTGATTTATCTGTGAACGTGTAAACGTGGGTGGGACTTTGATCCGTAAACAAAGTACGGTATAATAAATATTCTTGCTATTTAGGTTGGACGAGTTTGCTTCATCGCACCTGTTACCACAGTCTTCCACAAGGTCAGCCTCTCGTGGCACCTACATTTGTTCTTGAAATATCAAACACCGTGCTATATCTCCCGGCACTGGCAACATTCATTATATCTGTCGGTTACAGACATTAGGCAAGCGGAGCGCACTGGAACAGCACTAGTTTGAACTGTTGGAGTCTGTTGCCATAACAACAACCAAAAAAAATGTGTATGCTTTTGCAAACTTACCTTATTTTTCATGTAATGCAGCATAGTATTAGATGCCAGCATAGTATTCCAATGTGAAAATGCACATTACAAAGGAAGGAAAAAAACCGAGGAGACAAGAAGCAGCGAAACTGGGCTAATTCCACAGAAGATGTACCTTCAGGATATGCTGAGAACACAACTTGTACACTACATATAACCCAAGTAGACAGGCCTATTGCAATTAAAAAAATTACTGCTATCTACAACTGCAAGCAAAGAACCACACATCCGTAGTAAATAAATCGCAAAGCCTTTATTCTATTGGCATGTACAAATCTGACATGAATTCTAAAAAACCCCATGGCTGTAGGCCAGTTCTATTTGCTGCTATTTGTCGGTACGGTTCCATGGCTATTGTTGTTCCCAAAGAAGAAGGGGGTATTAACTACATTTCTTTTCTCTGTACTGGAACATTGCTGTGACATTTCCATCAGCATGGTGATCGTCAAACAAGCAGCGCGGTTATCTGCCAGTGGAGCCGGCCTGAGTGGACCCACTGGGTGTGCGAGAGAGTCAAAATGACTGGGGTTCGGTGTTGCACAAAAAACATCCTAGTGGGACTCCATGTTTGGTACGTTAATCTAAGCCAAATGCGTAGGGAAAAATGCATGGAAATACTACTTGCAGAGAACACCTTTGTTCAAAATAACTCCAATTTATAATATGAGTGCGTCTGCATCAGGATCACCACGGCAACCGAGCAATATGGCAAACCTTTTCACAAGTGGATGTTTTCTGAGCTAATGACCATGGTTTCCTATCTGCGTGAATCAATCTCACTCTGATTTGCATCCAGGAAGTCGTGTCACTGCCACTAACAAAGGTAGACTTAACAAACAAAGCATTTGGGAAAACAAACAACAAGAATGAATTCCTAACTCTTCTTAAGTTGCCAAACCACAAGATGCAGAAAGCGATGATTTCTTCAAATATCCATTCCATCCATCACACTTAACTGCTTATCCTGGTCAGGGTTACGGTGCTCTGGCATCTATCCCAGGTGGTTAGGTGCTGTGGGTTTAGTCACTCGGCCTGAAATGCGTGGCTTTTGGCTACGGGCGGAAACCAGAGCACCAGAATTCGTCTCAGGCAGACACAAAGTGACCATGCAAAATCCACAGAGACTGAATTGGATTCAAACCCACGCCATCGTCAATTATGACGTAATATTCATAACACACCTACACGGTCTTGTATAAAACTGGAAAGACTGAACAACGTGAGGGTGGCAGCATGCGTATGGGGGTATGGACCAAAACATACCAACTCATGGAGTACGCCCAGAGACAGAAGAGGAGGCAAAACCGAGAAAACTGAGAACTTCCAACCAAAACACCGCAACTGTCATAAAATAAACGTCTGACACCGATCCAATTCACAGTCAAAAGCACCCTGCTTGTACTTTACATACAGGGGACTCATTGTTTCCCAGGGTATTGTTACAGTATATTTCACAACTAAATTATTCACAGGGTTGAGCTCCTACTTCCTCCTTCCCTGTTTCATGAACTCTAATAAGAATTCAAATTTTTGTTTTGATAGTTAAACTGCTTCAGAGAACATAAAACATTCGCAAATTTATGCACAGACACATTCTCTTTTCAGTGTTTGCTCAAATCTTTCATACCAAACACTGCAGATTATTTTTAAATTTTATTTATCTGACTCCTCTGTTTAAGCAAATCATATAGTTAACCTACATGTAATTATTTGCCCAATTACGCAAACTCATTTGTTGTATGAATTGAGGTACGGATTCAAACTTGGCCCCTTGCGTTGAAAACCACAGCTCTAACTTCCCTGCTACCTGCTGCTATGCAAAAAAAAAAAAAAAAAAAAAAAAAAGTTATAAATGTTTTAAAGTTTCTTAACCTTTTATTATTCTGCTGAGGTATTAGGAGTGAGACATCAGAGCTGCGGTGTGAAATTGTCTCAAAGCTCCACTTTAAAAGCAGCACTTGAAAGCTCTGTGTGAACCAGGCAGTTCATAATGTAATAAAGTCCACCGAAGGTGATTGATTCCTGGGGACAGCTCTGCACTGGAACAAGAGTCCCCACGGCGATATCGGAAGGCCGCCAAGCCCATCCGTCAGCCGTCGTGCACGATGGGAAAAGCCACACCCAGGATGCCCAATGCCTGCACGTATTAAGCGTGGGGGCTCGATCGAATCGATACCTGGCTGGATGCTGGAGTCTCCTCGACTGCAGTGATAAAAAGCAATGTGCTGTACCCTCGCACCCCAGACCGATGAAATCACTTTGTCAACCATCACTGCGCTGACCCCGGACAACCCCATAAAAAATGACTCATCCGAGTCTGCGAGTCCATTTCGATGAACCGGGACCATCAAGCCTGCAGCACACCTGTGTGTGACCTTGATATAAATCACCAAGAAATGGGCATGATGGGCAATTTTTTAGAATAAAACTAAAGGGGAGACTGCAGCGAGGGACACGTGGGGGGTGGTCAGAGTGGCATACTGTAAAGAAACACCTTCAGATATTTTCTTTATAACACAGAAAAAAGTCAAACTGCTCCTCCAGACAACACGGCACTATACACGTGTGGTATCGGCACCGTCCATTCCTGAAGCAAGAGGAACCCCCAAAACGTCTCCGCAAAAGGGTTTCATAGTAAAAATCCGGAACACTTCCCTTTTCAACTACAGAACATGGCCATCCACCTCTGTATTAATGCTGTCTCGAACCAGCAACTCTGATCTAATGGACACAGTCTGCAGAAGTGGACCAAGAAGGAACAGTTGTCTACAACTCCCTGCTTTGAAGGGAAAAAGGCATTAAAATCATCACCTGTTACTCAGACTCCCACTACCTGTTTTTTCAATTATTATCACTTCCATTTATCACGAATCAGTCAGGATTTACATTCATCCGATTCGCGACACAAAACACCGACAGCACATTTGAAAACGGAGACAGTGACGCGCAAAGCATTGTGGGAGCTGTGTACCCACAGTTTCACTTAGTCTTGCACTGTGTGATCTCTCTTGAGTGTTCACTTGTTTGTGTTCTCTGTTTTGCACGCACGTTTACTTCATTAAATTATTTTGTCATTTGTGTTATATTAATTACACTTTGTTGGGTTACGCCACTTTTTTCTTGGGCTGGGCTCGCAAAGAATTGAAATTTTCCCTCTGAAGAAATATCGCAACAGGCAATTTCTCCCTGCGGTTTTTCAATATTTGATTCATTTTCAGGAACAATTTAAGACCACATAATGGGGAATAACAGCCTAAGGGTGGTTTTGTATATCCGTTGGAAAGCTGTACCTATAGCGGTCACAAACTGGGGGCCGCTGCAGTCACCTCGCTCTCAGTACTGTCACTGAGGTACATTATCAGCCATACACTTACTGTAAGTGCTGACCGGAGGCTCTTCTGAAGGACGGCCTACTGCACTCTGCTTATCCAAGCCCTTAATATTTTACACATAAATTCTGGAGCCACCCCCAGAACGAGCCCTTAATATTTTATACATATTCTGGAGCTGGGCCTGTTTGAGCCCTTAATATTTCACACTTAATCCAAAGCAGATGGGGTACAGTTTGAGGGGACTCAGGTGACGGGAGCGGGCCTCTGGGTTTCAAACATGCCATCTTCTGGTTAGTCCTTTCTGGCAGAACTAACTCTGCCCTGCCCCCTACTGTGCATTCAGAGTAAATCTTCTTGGCACAGCTAGCCGACATGCGGTCGCACCTCCCAAGAGACGACGAAGAGGAGGAGCGGGGCTTCAGCTTAACACGATTGACTCTGATTCGACAGGACAAAAGCAGCCCTGTTCCTCGCAGCGCGGAAGCAGGTTTGTAGCTGAAGATCATGGCAGACACGCGCAAATGGGACAGGTGCACGATGCACGCATTCCCAGGTTCTCAACACTGGCACATATGCTGGACGAGTGAATCAGATGGCAATGGAAAGAGATGCGGGTTCAAACGTGAACCCAAGTGTTGGCCACGCACGACCAGGCTGCTCCCTGTAGGTGTGGCTAAAGCGTGTTCTTCAGCTGTGATATCAGGTGCAACGCTGCAAATTTTTCCATTCACACTGTTCACGTGACTGTGTGGAAACAGTGATGCTGTCACTATCACTATATTTTACTTTGTGGGTTGAAACTTTTACACCAAAGCATGATGCCAAGCTCACAACCTGTTCATATGCTTGGACATTCAGCTTACCTTCGACCACATTCCTCTCACACACATCGGTTTAACAAAGGACAAGCGAGTCAACACCAGAACGGCTTAAGAAGCAAAATGAAATTTACACAATGGTGTAGGAAAAGTCCTGACTCAAAGTGAAATGTTGTGGCCAGAACTATGACGAACTGCATATGTTGCTGAGGTTAAATTTCTGTGGAGTTCACCAGTCAACGTGGGGCCCTCTGAAGTGCCAATCACGGGCTGGATTCAGACTGAAGTGCGAATAAGTTGTCTGACCCACCTCCCGTGCTCATCTTCCGAAAAATGCTCGACTCTTTGCACTTCCAGGGGCTTAGAAATGATCCCAGAAGTGCTAATCATGCTAATTAAACGATTAGTTTTCCACGTTTAGGCTTTAGGAGGAAGGCTTAAAAATTCATCTCATGTGGACTCAGGGCGGGTTAAGCTCAGGTCTTCAGGAGGACTCTGAGACCTGCAGAACCTTTGGCATGGCACTGCAGAGACTTAGCAAGGGGTGGGGCCATTTGCATTGGCCCTCAATGAAAGTACCAGCGAAAAGTTTGAGTACACTTGCTAGAAATTAGTTTGCGTTTGTGAAACATTTGGATGGCAAACAAGGTTGGTAGTCTTCTGCAGCAGCTTCCAGAGATGCAGCACACTTGTAAGTTGTTTTGCTTCCATTCTTCTGTCCATTGTGTCCCATGCAGGTGTTGCCCTACTACAGTCCCACTTTTCAGTGCTAGAGTAGCTCCAAGGATCATGCCAACCAGCTCAGCACCCTTAACCTTTCTACATCCCTTCCCATACTTCCCTCCTCAGACTCCAACAGGCTGCGTTGTTTCAACATCCCAAAATCCCAGAAGTCAACAGCATCTGAGGTTTTTACAGTCTGCTCTACAACGAGCACAACAGTGCAAACATGACAAGGTGAATGGACCTGGACTAACCACGAGGGGAGCTGCCATTGCACCCGTTACCTAGTTTGCTGGTGGTAAATATTCGGCCTGCATGGCGTCACAAGCAGTCAGCACATGACAGAGCAATTCATCTGCCACGCTGTCAAGTGTGGTACGTCAAACTTTAATTCATACTACTTTATGGTTCATTCACCCCCCCCCCCACACTGTTTTCCCTCACTTTGCCCTAGAGGAGAGCACACAAGAGAAATACAAGCAACTAATCACCCATTTTTATTCCGTCATTTCTTTTCTTCTAGTTTCACCCATATCGTATAGCTGGAAATACACATTCATTTAGTTGACACTTTTCTGTAAATTAGTTCGCAGTGTGGAGTTTGTACATTAAGCTGCTTTCAATATTTCACCCATTTATACAGCTGAGTCATTTTTACTGTGTCAACTCAGGGTAAGTCCCATGCTCAAGTGTACTACAGCAGAAGCTTGGGGGGGGGGGGGGGGGGTTNCGTGTGTGCAAGACAGAAAAATATATAGCAATTTTGACAAGTGCAAGTGAAGTTTGGGGGGGGGGGGGGGGGGGGGGGTTTCAAGTCTGGGTCCTCCTAGGGTGAGGCAATGACTCCAACCTCCAACCTCCCTGCTGCCACAGGTTTATGAGCTCAGTTCCTGTAAAGCGCTGTGCTTCAGCTGACAAGTCCATTACTCCACCTGCGTCCCAAACCGTTGGTTGGATTTTATCGCCCAACGTGACGAATTTATTGTCCAACTTCAGCTGGAACGGTGAATCAAACATTCCCTGCAATGGGTGACTGTTATGCCGCTGTGTGTAGATACTGGCAAGTAACTTAGTGTGTTTTTACATTTTAAGTCAGCTTTGACAAAGGTATCCACACAAGTTATTGCATAATAATAACAATAACAATAATACAAATAATAATAATAATTTGGATGAATGGTGACTGCATACACCATGCACTGTATTCAGACGAGAAGACGCAGTGCAGCAACCAGTCCCACTCTTACTGTGGGATGTGCTGCCACAGAAACTGTGAAAATCAAACAGATGTATTTCCGTATGAACGGCAGGAGCTGCGCTGATTCTAAAATTACCTGCTTTGTGTCTACATCCAGGGTGCCAAGCTGAACAGGATCCTTGTACATTTTACAGTATGGATTCCAAACAGCCTCAGGGTTCGTTGTGTACACCTAACCTCGGGGAAGACATGAGTGCAGGTTAACCGCCAGCTTACAGCCTATTTTGGCACTGTTCTTAAATAGCGCAACGTGGAAACATCACCTTAAGATCATCTCCCTCACCCCTAGTGTCTTACAAGAGGGATCACGAGAGGACAGCCTGAGGAAGGACACATCCCCGTCTTCCATACCCACCGGTCATCACGACTCCCATCGAGAGGCGCCAGTTAGCACGTCAGCGGCCGGCCGCGGGGCGCTCGCCAAGCTCATAATTACCAGGACAGATGTCCTCCTGTCCCTCGAACCCCCAACCTCCTGGCTTCTGCTGCTGGCAGGAAAGAGGGGAGGGGTCTCGAATGACCGATTAAACAGCTTGTAATACAGTTTTACATGCAACGGGTGTCACCACTGCTAGCACTGACCCCCCCCCACACAGCCCCACATTTTAGGCCACATGACCGGCCGTGTGATTGGCTGATCTAACACGCCAATCAGCCAGGTGGTTAAGTGCTTTGGTACTCAGTCCCTGTGGTCCATTAGGAGACAAATTGCCCTAGAGGGGCTGAAAAGTACAGTAAATAACGCAAAGCAGGAACTGCCCACAACTGCTGTGTACATCCAGTTAATCACTGCGGCTCCTCCGTGGCCATCTGGGGTCCAAGGCCGAAGGCAGGGATGTCTCCCATCGCCAACCAGCATCACCATTATCATTTTAATTATCACCATGTCCTCATTTATTTTTGCATTTTTATCTAAGGTGCCGAAAAAGTTTCTTTGCTGGAGTAAAATAGCAGCTACAACTGGATCTCAAGACCGCATCTTACAAAAATTTAACACTTTTAGCCTTCAACAAAGGTTGATTATAGAGAGGCAGCAGGTAGTAAAGAAGCCAGCAGGTGGAGTAGTGGTTACCATCATCACCTTCAACTCAAAAGTGCTCTGTTTCAATCCCATCTGCTGCTGTAGCACCTTTGCTGAATGCACTTGCCCTGAACCAATAGAGAAAAAATTGCTCTGCTATATAAATGGGTAAAACACTATGTAGCTAAACGCAGAATCCCAACATTGTTAGTCACTTTGAAGATAAATGAATAAGTTATTAACAGTATAGTGCACATGTACGGGAACTTGTAACCTGAAGGCAGCTGGTTGAAGTCCCAGGATGGAGCTGGTTTGAACAAGACGACAATAACAACAACAACAATAACAATAAGTAGCAGAAAAGCTGTACATACACCAGCCCAACAGGCAGGATTGAATGTTAGTTTCCGAAAGCCACCGTGTTCTTCACATATCTTCGTTTGGCCGAGGTGCTGGAGCACAAACACACAGTGAAACCCACGGAGGGGCACTTCAAACACATCTAAAGGTCCCTAGCATATTGGGAAAAGCAAAGCCAAGGTGCATCAATAATGCATCTGCAAATGGGGCTGACCTGCCTGGAGGCATTAGCAGTTAGCTTGGAAGGAGGGCATCCCGTCTAGGTTAGAAGCCATGATCCGCAATTGTCATCGGCTAAGGAGGAAGCAAATGACTTATTTAAGACGGCGCCCGTAACGGGGCCTGCTGGTTATTTTTACCACGTCTAATTCTGCGCACCGACGTCAGGGAAGCTGCTCTGGTAATGTGCGACAAAAACCACGTGGGAGTGATGTGGAAATCCTTAAAAATGCAGTTTACGGCAAAGCCAGTCATTCCGGATGCAAAGGAGGTTTGAAGCAGTAGGGAAAGTCGCTTAACATGTGCTTAGCAGCATGTACTAATGCTTACACGCACACGCACACGCGCACACACACACACACACACACACACAAACATTCATTAGAGAAGATCAGGCTGCTCTCTCTTTCAGCTTATGGAGAACATTCATTATCTTAATGCTAATTAAAGGGATATCAGAAGATGCTCGGCAGTGCAATACTATGGGCTGAGAGGCTCTTGGAACAGTGTCTTCAGAGTCTCCCCAAGCTGGGTGGAAGGAATAACCCATCCCCTCAAAGACACTAAAGAATAACTAGACACCCCCACCATGCAACACTCTCCTACAAGAAGCATCCCCTTGTACACATGAGCTTGTGTTTTTACCCCTTTCTTAATACAGCTGGATATGAGACTAAAGCACTAAACCTTAAACTCCACATTACACCAGCAGAGGACCAGAACCAACAACCTTGAAAGACTCGAGAGACTTAAAATCCCCAATACACCGAGGTATGGAGACAAAGAAACGTGCTACTGAACACAGAAGAAAACCTTTTACTGTTACCCGCACTGCAGGGCAAAAAATGGGGAAATTGCAAATACCACTTGCAGAAATATAAGTATAAAATAAACGTAAAAGGCTGAACTTGGTGAACTCTTCCCAAAACAGAGATTAAGCTTCTCCCTATATCGGGCAGTACCTGAACGCAAAAATCCCTTTGAAATGATATTACGCTTTTCTAAAACCAAGTTTTGTCCAGTTATATATTCTTGGTTTGCATTTCACTGCCAGCTTTTATTTCCTTCTTCTTCCATTTATTTGTTTGTTTACACACTTATTCGTGCAGGCACCCATGTTTTATTGCTTTCTTCCTTAGATCGCACCATTTATACACGGTGACCGAGTGGGTCACAACACTCGGACTCACGGCTCCAAATGCGCACTGACATTTTCACATCCAGCTGATCATCAGATCGCCAGAGCAGACAGAGGAGCTCTGAAGTACTTTAACATATTCATTTTGCTAACTCCGTACAAAATCTGTGAGCATATCACTGACCGGATATACCTCTGTTGACGTCACATTGGTTTTCCCAGCAGCCTTTGCTACTTTAGTTACCAGCAGCCTAGCGACCGCGCACCCACAGCCCATATGATACGCATTTTTGTTTGTTTCGATAACCGTAAGCAACAGTTAAATAATGAATAGTGACGATGGCGCAAAAACTGCCCTACGTGCCACCAGGGGCTAAAACGAGTGTGATCGCAGACACCGGCCCCGGGATTACTCGAGGGGTTACGGGACACATGGTGAGCTGAGGTCCTTCAGTCTGCGCGGCACCAGTCCGCATCCTTCGGCACTACGGGCATTTTACTGTGCTGGCGACCGGTGCAGAGGGGGCGCCGTGTGAGCTCACTGGTGCTACCGGTTTCCCTAAAGAGAACAAACTGATAATGACGCTCTTGCCTTCATCAGCAACTCCACCTCACAGCAGTAGGAACCCAGTGACGTCGGAAAGAGAGCCAAATCCCAACAACTGCACACATAGAAGATGACGGGTCTGACGTGTGTATCTCCTAACCGTGGAAGACCAAGGGCCAGGCAACCCCGTCCTTATGAAACGCTGCATGAGCCGTCAGGAAAAAAAAAGTTAATGTACCCAGTGGTTGTTGTGATTGCTTTTTTTTTTTTTTTTTTTTGCTGTTGGTCCAGATAACAAAGCCTGTTTTCTCCTAGCGGCAGGTGGAGTGAACAGCTGTTGCGTATTCTTTAATGACAACGCTGAAAATGCCACTTTCTTGTGGGGCTCCTTCTCACACACAAACAGGTTGGGAAAAGGTGGTGGTTGCAGAATGGCGCCGTATTCCAGTGACACGCAAAGTGACTCCACACACTCCCTGACTGACAGCACCTCATTCTTCCACGGCCCACCCGCTGGATGCTAACAAAATTATGGCTTCAGAGGCCACGAGGGGTGCCGACAGTCAAAATAGCTGAGAGGGCGTTCCATCTTTCACCCATTTCTATCCATCGCAGTAATCGCAGAATGAAGCGCCCATCTTTCTTCTAGATAAAACTGCAGAGAAGGAGCACATTAGTCTACATGAACAAAAACAAGGGCTGTGCTAACAGACATTGCCCATAAAATCAGGAGAGGGCCGAGTGAAACAATTAGCTAAATAAATCCATAAATAAAACCATAAAAGCAGGAAAGGCAGGAAGGCCACACCAGGTAATCGAGGTACGGTACGACAGAGCAGCGATTTTAGAGTTTGAGCAGCGTGCGAGGGACTGCATCTGACACGAGCAATTAAAACCGCATAAGCTGGCCGACAGGGAAATGCGCACCCGCTTGCGTTCATTCGTATTCCAACTCATGTTGTAGGCAGGAAGACGTTGCCGGAATCCAGCTGGCCCACAGCTACGGACTCTGCAACGGGAGGAGTGTCATTCACATTCCTGTTCGCTGCAAAGGGGTTTTGCTGATTTCTTCACTTTGATTACATTTGTGTGCATTAAAGGATCCTTCCACGGTGGAGGCTTTGTCTAGGAGTGCAGATAGATAATTTAAATAAGGGGGTGTGTGATGGGGCGAAGCGGCGAGCAGCTGCCCCTTATCTCTGTAATGGCTGCTTGTCGGCGAGCAGATTCGGGACAGCGGTCAGACAGCCTAATTGGCGGGACGCAGTCTTTCGCAGTAAGCGGCGGTGGAGGAGGGAGATGACGCGTACATGGGGGTCAGCGTCAGTGCGACGGCTCTTTAGAGGATTAATGTCAGAACAAACAAAGCACAGAGGAACCCGACTGAGGTTCTGTTTGCAATTTTGTATGACATGCACGCGTACGCCATTGTATGCACAAGTAGGTGCCTAAACAGCAGGGTTCATTCAACAAAACACAACAGACGACACACTGTCAACCCACCTACAACACGGACACACACAAGGGCTTTCACTTCATGGGTCATTTTCCACCTTACATCTCCACGGAGCGCTTCAGCCCTGCAGAATCCCCTAACAAGGTCACAGCTCACAAACCTTCACAAGCAATTTCACATCACATGTCCTTAGCTGACACTGGCTAAAGAGAGGGAAAGTGCTGGGAGAAGCGAAGCGCGAACGCAACCGGAGTAGGAGGAGGAGGAGCAATGGCGGTGCCACCCGAACGTGACCTCAGCACCTCGGAAAGAACACCAAATGGTTCGTACCTCACAGGGTAACCGTGACGGAGTCAGACAGACGCTGTGGATAACCTGGACAATACCTTTACGGGATAAAAGGGACAGAGGAACAGGGGCATGCTCAAGATCTTCAGCACCCAGGGTGGGTTTTTTGGCACCCTCCTCAATACACTATAGGGCAATCCACCCTGCACCAACACACTAAACTATGAAGGGGTCCATAATCCCTGTATAAGACCCTACAAGAGTTAAACGCGACTATTTACAGATATACAGTAGTTTATCCCTGCATTACGGGGGACCACCCCCAACCTTGTACATACTGTGATGTCGTAATGTATTATGGGAGTAAAAGCAAGGCAATACATAATACACCTCTAGGAACTGCTGCAGAAGAACTGGGACACGGGAGCTCAATTCCTTGCCAAACTTATTTGAATGACTTGTGCAACAGTAGTTTCTGGAACAGAACTACCACTTTTGACTGGAGAACATAAGTCCTTGATAGTCAGTTCAGCGACACAGCAGACTTCTCAACGGGTTACATTTTGAAAAGCCTGGGCTTTCTCGCACTCTCGGACCTGGCGTCTGTTCTGCGGCAGCACGGAATCTGCAGGGGCCACCACCGCTGTATATCACGGCCTAAACTGCAATCGATGTGGCGGATTCGGATGAGCTCTGTCCAGAACAACACAGCCCTCCAGTGAGCCGTTTATTGCTTTCGAACGGACGTCTCCCTGAGCCAGGAGGAGTTTTATTGCAATAAAACGCTACTTCAAGCCACGCTAATGGTAAGAGTGAAATGGTAATGGCGGAGATGGTGTCTCGGCGGCATCAATGGCCCAGGGTCCATGCCAGACCTGTGGGGTGCCAGCGGAATCCACAAACAAACAATCATTAATCAATATCAAGCATCGCCACTGTTTTTGTAAACTTAACTGTGGGACTTAGCGAAACCGCTGAGTATGGTTTCTGGCTTTTGAATAATACATGAAGAAAAAGGCGAGGCAGAGTCTGGTTATGAAGTAAGATTGTAAGAAAAATAAATAAATCAAGTGGTTCTGCTAGTGATGCAGCACTTAATCATCATGTTCTCCTTCATTCTCGGGGCCTCACTGCCTAACCCAGCACATTATTTACTCTCTATTCAAAATGTACTTTGGGGCTCAATCGGGAGGAAATGAATGACTTCTAATTTTAATTAAGACTTTGGTAAACATTTGCTGGCCTAATGCAACGGTCACTGAGAAAATTCTAGCTCAGAATGACTAGGAAGTCCGAATGCTGTGCATTAACACAAATCAGGATGGGAAATGTAAATATTTTGCAGGGCAAAAAAAAAAATCTATGGATTTGACGTCAGATTAGTGACTTCACGGGTGTTCCGTATATGCATAACCATCCATTCGGACACTTTGAGGAAACAGACAGACATGGGGAGAACATGCAAACGTCACACAGTCTGAGCCAGATTCAAAGCCACAGTTCCGGAGCTGTGAGACACCAGCACTCCCCTCTGTGTCACTGTATATGTACTGTGACAAAACAAATATATGACAAGGAAGCTCACTATCAGGTTAACTTGAGAAGGATGACACATTCAATATCGCTGGCGTGATATGTCAGTTTCTTCTAAGGCACAAAGCTAGTTTCTTTTACGCTAAAACTTGACAAGCTATATATCCGCTCCCCTATAACACAGTTACACATCAGCACATACTGTTGTCATTATACAGGATCCATAACAACATGCATCATCAGACCACAAGCCACAGTGTGGCAATGCGACCACACCGTTCATCTTTCATGGTATCCAACCCCGGTGTAATAGACGAACATATTAGTTTATCTCAAGTGGGACAAAAAAAAACTACTTCATTCCTGAAACAGAACATAGTCAATTTTTCCATTTCAGTACCTTTCCTACAAAGTAATGAGATACTTATTTTGCCTGCTCTCCTCAGATGATGTCTGGATTGATGTGTTCGCGAGGTCACTGACATGCTAAATAGAAGTGCTGACACCCCTACAAGAGGTGTATAATGTCCCGAGCGCTTCGCTTCGTGTCAGACTTCGCATTTAAATCGGGGCCCTACTTGCACACACCAACACCTGGGTTGAATATGAACAGGGGGTAAAGATGACTGTCACAAGAAACAGCCTAAAATGGTCCTTCACCTGACTGGTGCTAAGATTAGTGCAAGGATATGTTTTGTGGGGGTTTTGAAAATTGCACCCAAACCTGGTCTGATGTTTGCTCCAGACAGTCTGTCTCTTCAAATTATTCTGCTACTTGTTTTATCAGTGTTATGGTTGTTATAATGATGCGTTGATTCAAAGCGACTGTCAATATGCACGTTTTTTTAAGCCATTTCGGTTAAGTGGCTTGTTCAATGGTACAATGGCAGCCTCTCGTGAGACTTACACTGGCACCTCCTGCTTTCTACATTATAATATTACAATGGAGCGTAAATAGTTTGGAAAGTATCTCCACCTCTGGAGCGTTTACTGGAATTCTATTAATAAGCCATAAATGGATAGATGGTTTGCATCATAAGCCAATTTTTTTTTCAAAGTTTTTATCAGGCCTGAGCAGGACTTAAGTCAAAGGTGAACTCACTCACTCTTTCTGCCTTTGTCCAGTCTGATGGACTTTATTGCATAACTGATGTGTAGGTGACACCCAGGGGCATAAAACAATCATAAAGTTCCTTATGTGGAAAGATTAAATTTTTTTTCCTTGTTGTTCACAGGTTTGAATCTGACAGATTTCCAAGCCTCTGGTCTGGGCTGCTTCATTTCATTTCAGATGCTGGTACAGATGCCTGGTGGGAATGTTTTTTGGGGCAGATTCGATTTAGCTGCTGTCCCGCCATATCAATACCTAAAAAGAAAATAAAAACCAAGGAACAACCTTCTAATAATTTACTAAAGAACATATTTCCTTAAGAAATTACATTCTAAAATACAGCACTGGTTTTTCCCAGGTATGCCTGTAAAGTACTGGCCTTTAGTAGGTGTTATAAGTAAAATCCAAGGTGACAAAGTTTCACCCTTTACAGACAATTAGTCACACAGATTGTGATAAAGATCCCACTTCTCCCACAATCCTAAGCACCCTGTTTGTGACCTGCAGGGAAATTTGAAGACCTTCCTTTAAAGACTAAAACACTTTCTGAACCCACACCTGAGAGGTCACCACATACAGTCCAAAGGACCAAGGGAATCTGAGCTGGAAAAATCCCAATTTTGCACTTAACTGCACTTAACTGACTTCTTTGACACGGTTGTGACTGGAGTGGATCTTCTCTACCCAGCTTTAAAATGGCTATTGAAAACGCGCACTGAAGAATCTAAAGGATGGTTCCAGTAAGTGCAAAAAAGCCATGGACCATGAGTCCAAGTTTCAGCTACACATTCTGAGTACACGTGAGCTCCCAGACCCCAAGCAGAGCAGCGAAGATGAGCATGAAGACACGGATATGCACGGAGGCGGGGGTGGGTGGGTAACTCCGTGGAGTCGGAAGCTAAATGAGATGAGCGAGGGCGGGTCGGTTTCTCAAAATCAGCACTGTGCGTCTGGGACCTGCCTCTTCCACACTCGCTGAGGTGAATTATGGGGGGGCGGAAGAGCACACGCTGGGAGGAGGAGATGGATGGAGGCGAGGAGGGGAGATACAGAACAGGCGCAACGAAAGAAGACTTCCGCCAACTGCCGAGTTCTGACAGCCCCCTGTGGACCTAGATTCGGCAAGAGGCCTGGGACTCTGAGATAATCGAGAAACGTGGGTGGGGCAGGGGGTTGGTGACCATTTAAATGCACATAAACGATGGGCAGGTCAACAGGGCACCGTGGCGGCCGGGTAGAGGGGGTGGAGTGAGAAACACGCTGAAGGAAAGAAAAATTCAATGTCTAAAGACTGTGACAAAGCAGATGCCACAAGTTTGCGAAGCAATATCAAGGCTGGGGAAAAAAATGTAAACACTGATGCAACACATGGAAAAACGGAAGAACTCGTGTCTCAAAAGTGCCACAAAAGCACCTTCGCTCCTTTTCAACACGCACAATTTCGCCTGTGGCTCGAAAAGTTAAGACAGTTAATGCTGCTCGCCTATGGGAGTCGTTCTGCAATTAACGTTGTAGAATCTAATAACGGATGCAATTCATTCCATTTTAAATTTTAAATTCTGAGTAGTTATATAATGCATATATTAATTTTAATGTATTTACAGGATTCCTGTAATCTGCAGTGAAACCCAGCCGTTGGCCGACCAGGTGCGGGTGACTTGGCACAGTTTGCTTTTCTCGATTTCTACATGCTGCTCTATGTAACGTGTACCTTTCCCTTTGGTTTTTCTCCCACATTGCCCCGTCACAGGCTGAAATCTCGCCTCCAGACCATCAAAACTGCAGCTCATTCATCACAGTTTGCATTGTGGGGCCCTGATTAATGTTACAGCGCTAAAGAAATGTAACGTTTTGTCATTATCAGCCGCAGAAAGGCGTCCCTCGGCGCCCCCAGACGCCTGTCAAACTGAGCAGCATTAGTAATGGCAGACACTGCGACTCGACTCAGCCGTTTTTCATCCCCTTCCGTTGCCAGTCTCCGCTTAATGCACGATTCCCCGACAAACAGAATCACAGCCAAGTGTTGTTTTCTTGTTACCTTATCTGTCAGTCTTCCCCCCAGCTTTTGTGTTAATGCAAACAAGATGGATCTCATCTCCCCGGCGCTGCATCTTGTTAACTGTTTCTATCTGTGGGCTCACAGACCCTCAGTGGTGCTGATCCAATCCCCCTGTTGGACTCCTCCACGACGCCGACTCCTCAACAGAGCGGCCCGAAGGTGCGGAAAACTCCCTCCAGCTATCGATCAAAGTGCCAGCTGGGTGACCTCAGTCTCAACAGTTCCTTCTGGAAGTCTCTGTCGGAGGGAGCGAGAGACTCCACTGGGATGGGGATCGATCTGACCGTGTCGGACAGTTAGGGGGCTGACTGTGGACACATCCGATATATCAGTTTGCAGTCAACATACGATGCAGCCAACATCACAACAGCAACAGCAGTAAAGTGTGTACTGGACTCTGGCTTGCAAGTGTTTAGGAGCTTTTGGGCCTCTGTGGTGTTCGAGGGGGTGAACAGGAACCGGCACAGACAAGTCCTGGCACTGTGATCTCCACTTCTTACCCACTCAGACTGAATTGCAAGGGTCCTGACAGCCAGACCCAAATCAGGAAACCGCCCAGAGAGGAAGTGGCGACACTCACGTTCATTTGGACATCGGTGTTTACCTGAGAGACAGGGAGCTGCGTTTGGAGAGCAGCAGGAGAAGGAGTCTGCCTCCTCATCCACCGGGCGGACGATTCAGAATGCATCGGGTATTTTGTAAGCATTGAGATATTGCAAAGGAGCTTAATTTAGGCCAAGCATTAACAAAATCCAGAATAGCTAGAAACAGAAAACCTGTGAAAGGCATGTCTTGGGTCGAGCTCACCCCCCAGTTATTAACTAGCTGCAGCTCAGACTGACACCTGTTCGAAATGTTGAATTTTTCAGACTCCACCTCGAGATCCCATGTTCGTACCTGACAAAACCTGGATTGGGACTCTGCAGAAGCAAGTTTGAGCACAAACTGTTTTAAACAAATTTCAATTTCAGTGCAATTTCTGGGCCCTGAACTTGAGAAACCCCACGGGGAGTGGAAACGAGACACTGGGAGAAACAAAAGGTACAACGAACATAAACTCCTACGCATCTGAGTAGGAGTAAAATGTGTCAACACATGCTAAGCTCAAAAGGTACACAGATGGGGAAAAGGTTCACAAGAGCCACTGTGTGTAATTTAAATCCAATCTCCAAAGTCAACCTGTGGATGTGCATAGACTGTAATCAAAACGAGCAAGATTGGCAAACAACCTAGAGCAATTTCGGGTGAACATACGGTTTTACCCATCAACAAATCACAGATATGAACCCTGAGGAAAACTGGAGAGGAGAAAAACAACAAACACACAGCTGCATCTGCAACCCATGGGGAAGTGGATGCTCTGCCGAAGGACAGCTGGCGTCTATCCAACGCGAGCGACCGACTAAGGAGAGAAAGCAGAAGGAGGAGGACACTTACGGTTTTGAAGTCCCGGTGGCTGCACTCCTGGCCCTGGAAGCGGCAGTAGAGCATCATCTCCTTGAGGTCGTGGCCCACACGCTCGGTGAACTCCTTCATGCTGAACGGTTTGGGTTTGTAGCCCGTGAAGTTGGCCCGTTCAGTCAGGAACTCGAGCACTTCGGGCTCAGCCAGGTGGGGCTCTTGGATGTGCAAGTGGACGTCGAGCAGGGCCAGCAGCTCGCCGGCGTGATACAGGTCATTGCGGGTGAGCTTGGTGAAGCGGTAAGGGTTTAGGTTGCAGATAGTGACCACGGGGAAGACCAGGCTGCCGGAGACCACGGCATCCACTCGTGTCACGTGGGGGTACGAGAAGAAGTAGGCGAGGCGCTCCGCGCTCTCCAATACCAACAGGCCCAAGGAGGTGAGCAGGGCGGCAGCCCAGAGCAAGCGGCGCAGCGTGAGGGGCCCGTAGGCAAAGACGAACCGCAGGCCGTGCAGCGTGCTGCGGTGAGCGAACAGCTGCCAGGAGGAAGGCCGGAAGCTGCCCCCACTGGCCTCGCTGCCGCAGCCTTCCTTCAGGTCCATGTCCGGTCGCTCTGTGGGAGAGGTAGCGTAGTTGAACGCCACTCACAACCTCCAACTCTGGCAACTGCCGCACACCCTACAGCTCAAGATTCCCAGCAACGAGCAAGAGACGTATAGAGCAAGAGCTGTACAACTTCCCATTCCGTGCTCCCCCATCATCCCACGAGGGGGCAAAACGTCAGTCCCTCCAGTGCAGCCCCAAGTCGACCCTCCTGGACTTGAAATGACACAGACAGGGAGGTTGAAAGGGATGAGGAAAAGAGAAGAAGAACAAGGTGAGTCCAGCGTGGAAAACAGAACACTTTAAAAACAGAGGAGATCCTTTTCCCGAGAGCCCTCCCTCTCTTGGATACACACTACTCTGTTTGCGAGTCCTGTGTCATTAATGAAAAGTGTGAGCATCTCTCGCTCCATGTAGTGGGATCACATCCAGCCTTCGCAGGTGTGTGTGCATGGGAGGAGGAGTTGTTGGGAGAGGAAGAGGGGGATTAGCCCCGCTCCTTAGCCGAGTGCACCGAATCCCGTTCGTCTGTCGCTCCTCTCCAGCTAAGCTGCCGCTACCGCCGCCTCCGCCACTCACTTCCTCTTCCCAGCTCGTCCGCGGAAGCAGTGAGCAACGGCGGAGCGGCGTGAGACAGGGGGCTCTCTCACACACGCACGCGCGCACATACAGACACACATACCCTCGCCCTGAGAGAGAGAGTAGAGGGAAAGAGGGCAGGGAGGAGGGAGAGAGAAGAGAGTGCACGCGCGCGCAGAAAAACAAATGCCGCTGCTCGCACTTATCAAATGCTCTCTTGCCGCTTCTTTCACTCTCTGCTTTCTCCTGCTTGGCTGTGTTGTGTTTGCTCTCTGCGTGCTGCTGCTAATCGAGTGACGGATTGATGTGGATTGCAGGGCTCTAGGAGACGGGCGCTGGTGTGTGCGAGTGGCTTGGCGGGGTGAGGAGGGGTAGGAGCATATTTGAGGCTATGATGTGAGACCCAAGCAGCAGGAGGGGGGGGCGGGGCGAGGAGAGGAGAAGACAAGCCTTGCGTTGAGGACCGCGCGGACAGTGTGCGCCGGGGTGTCATGCTGAGCAGGTCTTGCCGTCGGGAGGCAAACCGAGAGGGGAGCAATGAGCGGGAATAAAAACTCAAGTGAACCCTGACGGCGGCAGCCACCGGTCGACAGGACGGCGCGGAAGGATCGATCTGAAGCTACAAGCCTAAGTGTGGTAGCGTAAGAGGTGTCAAATGTGAGCGTCACCTACAGGTACGGCAACCAGATGTCTCCACAGCAGACTGCTTATTAAAATACATTTGGAAAACTCAAAAAGGTCACACGTGCTTTTCTTTCACTAAATTTTGCACAAAAACCCAACACAGACACGACACAAAAGGCAACTGAAAAACCTGAGGTTTACTGTTAAACAAAGATTAAATACAACAGTTGTTTTCCATCGATGGAACAACAGCAACAGAAAGTCAAAAGGTCAGAGCAAAAGTTCAAATATTCCCACATCATTTATTTGAAAGAGCCAGGTCTCACCCCCACCTCGTGCTGTAGCACCTTCCAGCAAGGTACTCACCCTGGTTTGTTCCAGTGAAAATTATCCAGGTGCGTAAATGGGTAAATAATTTTAAATTTATTTGGAGAAAAGCATCTGCTAAACGGATAAACAAGCAAATAACCGGAGACGCACTGTAGCACAGTCGGCGCCCAAGCCGAGTGACTAAAAATGTATTTAAAGACGAGAAGCAGCGCCGTGGAGGCAGACAGCTGAGAGCGAGCCGGCGTGGAGGTAGTGTTTGCAAACACAAACCAGAGACGACAAATCTCCCAGGCGCCTGCGAAGATTGAGACCAGCGCTGTCACTCGAAGCCACCCTCACATCAAACACGGAGCCCGACACCATCAAAGTACTGAGCGCTGATGTAGCTCGGCGGAAAACCCCATCTCTGCAAACAGGGGAGGGGAGTGAAGGGAAGGCAAGTGATGATGGCAACTGAAGGACCACGCAGCTGGGGAACCCTCAGTAGTCATAGTCCAACGTGGGCACATTCGTGGTGCCACTGTATGTCATTTTATACCCCCCGCCCCCCCCTTCAGCTTACGTGATGTTTCTTTACGTTCACAAGGACCAAATTTGAAACTGGAGCACCGTTTGACAGCTGAGTGGCACAAGATCAGCACCGCCACGTAGTCCTTTGTATTTCTGCTGCTCTAAGCTGTAAACCTCCATTACCCCTTTTTTGCTAGTTGCAGTAATCATGGCCCCAATTTCAACTATCCAGACAATGTCAGCCTGTTCGGTGAGTGTCCCTTCATTTGCATTCATTTCTTTTGTGTTTTCTGTTATGTTTTTTGCCTTAAAGGCTGAACTGAAATACATTAACACTGAGTGTCATAAGTATGTATGTTTTGCTTCTCGGTATTTGTTTAGTGTGTGGAAAGAAACACTCAATAAAGAGCTCAACGAGCGTGGATAGATGACCGAAACAAAGAAAAACCGCTTTGTTATGTTGTGTTATGATGACAAATGTTAATTACGCAAGTAATGGTGTCCATTTTAATGGGACCTGTTGATATTTTAGCATAAACAGGTGTCAATGTTGAGGCTCTGAAATATTTTTCCCATGGGATTCACCTTACAAAGAGTTTTTCAGGGACAAATACCTTTGTAAGATGGGAAAATACTGCAAAAGATTTGGTCTCTGAACCACAGGCATCCATGAGGTCTTCAGAACATTTCAACAGGCTGCAGCCACATTTGTGAGCCTCCTCCAGGATAGAGCTGGCCCAGAAACTCAAGCATCCTGGTTGCCAGATGAAACGCTTCTGGGAGAGCAAAATGTGAAGCCCACATGAAGGACGGATTCTCAGCAAACAAGAGGAGGAATTGGAACAAAAGCTTTAAAGATGTTCCTCGAAAACACAACTCCCATCCTATCATCTCAGTAGCCGCAGCTTTCTACAGGTGCGTAAGACAGGAAGAACTTGCCTTAGGGGCGTGTTGCTCCCGACCACCGGGCAGTAAAGCCATTGCTCGTCGTGCTGACTGTAAAGCACATCAATTTCCATTCGGCACCCACACTGAACGCAACACAATTCATTTCCAAGGTGCCCAGAGGCAGAGGCCGTAACTTCTCTAAACCAGCTGACGTCCATCTGGACCACTGGTGGAATTCAATGATCCCTTTCCACACAAGGACACAAAGACGTCTATATGAGGGAAACGTCAATGTTAAATGGACCTATTTCAGTTTCAAAGTGACCTTTTGTCCAAACTGTCATAGTATGAGAATATCAATCGGTGAACACCTTCCCTCCAGGAACTTCTACAAAACAGGAATATTCAATTTTCTCTCTTCCTGACCTTGAAGAAACTCCACTAAAGGAAGAAAATACTTTCACAAACACATGACCACGAAAGTCCCAAATTGACCTAACACCATACATCTAGAAAGTGGTTCCTTTCTCTATTAGCGAAACACCACTTTAATGAAGTAGTAAAAATGACAGCCCAATCAGAGTCACGGCTTTCTCAAAGTTGTTATTCTATTTTTAAAATTTGATGTCTATCTCGAGTTCTGCAAGGGCCTATTTTAGAATTTTTTATCAATTTGTACAGAACGTCTTTGTATATAGTAAAAGTTTGATTAAATGTCTGCAGGAGCAGTGCTGAATCAGAGTTATTATTTCATCTTGCGTGATGCCACAGTCACTCGGCAGCAAATCAGATAAGGCTGGAATGGAATGCGCTCGAGTCCTCTGGGGGCTGGAATGAGGAATATAAAAAGGGGTTTAAGCACGATTGTGCCCCTTAAGGAAGAGGGGCGTTATGGGTGGGTGAACAGATAAGCTCATTTTTTCAGTAAAAACTAAGATAGAGGAAAAAAAAAAGGATAAAACAAAATACAATAATAAGGCAAAAGCTGACAGCAACGTGATCCACGGAGGCAACAATGGGGCAGTCACCTCCTAGTGGCAAAGTGGCACACCTGCCAAAACAGCATCAGTACATTGACGGGACGGGACGGGACGGAACGGAACTGCGAATCTAAACAAAAATTCACATGTGAACGGCCGCTCCGTGTGACACTAATTCCGAGCGCAAAGCATCTGGCCGGTAACTTTAAAAAACATTTGTAACCGTGACATTTACACAAAGAGTGACCTTACTGAAGAAGTGTTGAGTGGTGGAGCGTAAATGCTAAAAGCTGCAATCGAGCGGAGTCCGGCTCAGAAAGTGGAGCGCAGGCGAGCTGCGAGGGCCACGGGGGGGCATCTCCTTGTGCGAGCTCGGAGGTGGCACGGGCTGCGGGAGCAATCAATCATTCACCAGGCCGATTCTTCCCAATTAAATCCTCAGCCAAGGACCTTTCTTACAGCGGTGAGCTAATTGTCACACTTACCCATGGTAAAACATCTCATGTGGCAAGAAACGTGACTGCAGGAGAAGCCACCGGACACTGCTTCACAGCACCAAGACCGCATGATCTCACCTCCTCCTCGCGTCACTAACTCATATTTCTGCAGACGCCTTTATCCACAGAGACCATCACTTCAGGTATGAGATCTGGTCCATCTCGTTATTGACGGCCTTGGTGAAGAAAAGCACAGAAAAACAAGAGCTGCAAACCTCGACACAATTTACGTTAACCTTGGACTGAATCTCCATCACAGGTCACCTGGACCCAAGTTTGTTTGCAGACAACGGGCACCAGTGTTCGTAAACTCAATCGGTTGGGAAACGGGGGGGAGGGGGCAGGACCTGTTATTCCTTAACCACGTTTCCACAAGAGTGGAAAAAGTGTTGGTCATCAACTCAACCACCCCAAAAACTGCAGGAAACAGCAGAGGTCAGCTCAGGTCTGGACAGGGCGTGATACGAACATAACCGTGCACGACTCCGAAGTCGATTCAAATTTCGTTTGGTCCCGACTGAAACAAAACGCCACCACACTGAGGAGCTATCTTCCGAACAAAAAAGAGCCTGCAGGAGACTTGTATTCTGCCGACAGCACACACGTTGACATTTTATCAAATAATTAATTAAACCGGCCAGATACACTCGCGAAGACTGCATACGTAATTGCACTTTCATAACTTACTAATGGATTATAAAATTTGTAAGCGACCATCAGGAGATAATTAGGGCGCCTAATAAGCCGCAGAGCCGAGAGATACTCAGCAGGGCAGTTTGAGGGCAAGGACCAACAGCGTGTGCAAGTCGGCGTGTAAAATAACTGGGTCGACCGAAACCCACTGGACTCTGGGACAGGCGGGAAGCAGAATGCAGCTGCTCCCATGGGGCTGTATTTGAACCCCAAGAGCTCCCCACCTGAAGAGTGCAGCCCTGCGACACTGCACGGCAGAGCACACCCGCCTTCTCCATTTGAGAGGCTTGAGTCTGCCCCCTGCTGACTGTCAGTGGCATGTGCAACAACTGAGAGAAGTACTTCAACTTTGACTGCTACACAACACATACAAGCGCAGTAAACTACTAATAACTGCTATCCAGGAGTGATATGTTTCATAAACACAATTCATCCATAGGACTTGTGAGCACTAAGGAGATGCTGAGTTTCAAGGAGATGACTGTGTGAAAGATGGATTTGTTGCTGGTTCCTGGTTTCACGAACAAGCCCATTTGCACAGCCGAAATTTGTCGTGACAAGAACTGATGTCTTTATTTTTATTTTTTATACATATTTGTTAGGCAGGAGAGATGGACCAGTCAATCACGTGAACATAAAAAGCACACAAGCAGCAATGAAGTCATATTTACTGCATCAGTTCTGGACTTTCAAACATTTCAACCAAAAAGTATGGTTGCATGTGTATATACATATATACAAACAATGATTGTGCAAAATATCAAAAGAATAGAGTCACTGAGTATCAGATCTTGGGCAGCAGAACCACCGTGGTCACCTTGGTGCTGTCCCAGCTGCGTCGTCCTGGACTAGAACTTTCCACACGGCCAGACTGCGACGCACCTCAGAGAATGCAGGACTCTTCCGGCAACTCCCCCAGCAACTGGTCCAGGTCGTCTGCATGTGTGTGGGGGGTGGGGGGCAGGTAAGGTCAATGCATTCACACATACGCACACAAGCAGTTTTCATTTCCCTCAGAACATGAGAGAAGTCCAGTGATTCCAGAGGTGGATCTACGCACACCTGCACAGTATCATTATTGTTAAAAGTTTAAACAGTTAATGAACATTGCCGCAGTGCAAATGTCTATATTTTTAATAAAGCCAACAAGAAACAAAACTGAATAGCACCAAACCCATATGTGGCACATCTCTGCTTGTACAAACACAGCATAAGAGAAGTGTTGAGCTCATAGTGAGGGTGTGTGTGTATTTCACAGACAGTGTCTGTTTTATTCTGCGTGATCCTTGAGGCGAGAGACAGACCTGCATCCCAGGCTTCGGCCTCGGGGTCATGCCCTGACGCTCTTCGCTCACCCCTTTCACTGTCACACATGAGGCCCCCTGCTGCTGGGGAGGACTGTGCATTGCCTGTTGTCTGTTGTTCCTGGTCAGGGGAAAAAAAGGGGGTGTGTTGCAGACCTCGTTGCACCAGAGATGGGGAGCTAATGCCGCCGCTGCTCATAACACATCCTCAAGTCTTCATCATTATCATCATCATCACCACCACAGTGAGAAACAGGCCTTCATTCGAAGAGTCAGTGAGGCAGAAAATGGATTATGCAAATCTTATGTCAACAAAAATTCTCATTCCGGCGTGAAGTTAGAACTTGACAATCATCCGGCAGTAAATGGGAAATCAATAACAGTCGTCTGGTTGAAGCAACCGTTTCTCTGTCACATTCCTCCAAAGATCACCCCTTTCCTCCTTCCTTCTTCCGGTACTCACTGTGACATGACTGATGACCTGCTGAGCGGAGCACCACGTGGCCCCTCCTGGCAGGTAAATCCTCAGCAAGTTGCTGGGTGTCACATTCAGGTAGTGGTTGCGATGGGATGGTGAGAAAACACCCACCTGCAGGACATGAAGACCATGGGTTATGCACCCCAGCCAGAAAAATGTGGAACACCAGCAAGGATTCACGTGGATCTGCCAAACAGCAGAACTAAAAGCAGGGTTACTGGGATAACAGCAAGAAAGCCTCAGCAAAACCTACATAAGGAGGCTAACGCAGCATGCAACACGCCGCAGATGGATGTCAGCTTTTCCATCTGCTCTCTTGTGCTACAAATGTAGATGCACTTGAAAGGGTCTGTCTGTCTCTCTCTCTCTCTCTCTCTCTCTCTCTCTCTCTCACTCACACACACACACGTGCGCACAGAGTCCTCTTGGCTCCTCATTAAAGTGTTAACAGACTTACAGGCCTCTACAATATCCTTGTATCTCTGGCCATTTCACCCCATTGACCATGTGGAAATAAGTGATATTGAGCTCTTTGGAATTTTCCCAGCTACACAAAATGTGTTTAACGCAGCATTTTGAAGCATCATTCCAAACCTTTCCTGCTTCACAAAAACATATGATCAAAACATCACACTTCAACATGAAGAAACATTCCCAGAGTGTGATAATGTCTTATTTGGTTTCTAGTTCTTACACACATGGATCTGAGACCTTCAGCTATGACACACTTTATTCACAGCTGGGGATGTTTAATGTTTGTTCTTTTTTCATAAGAGCACAGTATATTCCTTCAAGATAAATTGACTAATTTCTTATGCCCTGATTGAAGAACATGCACAGCTGAGAAGTGGCCTTACTTGTTTGAGCAGGAGCACAGCCCCCACCTTCAGCTCGCCTTGTCTGTCCTCAAGGAGGCGTCGGTGGACCGTGCCCTGCATCTCTCCTGGGAGTGAACAAAAGGCACAGACACTTTTCAAAACTGCTAAGGATCCACCCGAAGACAGGAAGTAAAGGGATGCAAAAACATTTACTGCCTGACTTTAGTGAAACTCTGGTGTTGGACAACCAGAAACATCCACTGTAATAACTGTTTGTTCGGTGCAGCATCACAGGGGTTAAGAGCTTATCCTGGTAGCAGGGGGCAAGATGCAGGCTACATTCTAGAATGGCACACAAGTCCATTGTTGGGAAATCACACAGACACACACACACACACACACACACACAAATGGCAATTTAGAGTCACAAATCCACCTTAAGCACCTGTCTTTGGACTGTGAGAGAAAACAGGAGCACCTGGACAAAACCACTACAAATAAACCTTCAAAGACTGAGATGAATTTAAACCCACAGCTAGAGAGGCGGTGTAGCACCAGCTCCACAACTGTGCCAAGAACAATCCTCTTAAAATCAGCTACAGTGTGTCCAGTGGGTACAAATATAATAATATTTATCAAGCCCTTTCATAAAAAGCATTGTCACTCCTCTGCCACAATCTACCCCCCCAGCAGGAAATGTGTCTGCCAGATTCACACATCCAAATCAGTTTTCAGCTTGTTGTTTAAAGGATCTAATAAAAGGGGACAAAGGTGACTCTGTGCCACAGAACTGAGAACTCACTTTTGAGGTGAGAAGTCAAATTTATGTTACGTAACTTTATGTTATAAAGTTATGAATAATTGACACTGAGGTTTTGCTGTAGACATAGAAAGTAACACTTATGTAATAACCACTATGACACAAACAGGCCAAAGTAAACAAAATAGGCATCAGCCAATATTAACAAGAAACACTGTGTCACAGTTTGTCCCTTCATCAACCAAAGGGGCCAAAAGATACAGAAAGTCACATCTCAGGGAGCAGAACAACTGCAGTCACATCGATGCTGTCAAAAAAAGCCAGATATACAATATGTATATAACAGTTGGATATATTATATATAGAGAGGAAATACTGCGCCATATCCATATCAGGAGGCCTGATTCTGAGGAAAGTTACCACCCACAGGGGAAAACTGGGTGAGAAAGGAAAATACACACACACACACACACACACACACACACCGTCAAGATATATATTATAATATATATTGTATATACATCTGGACGAACGCACTCAGACATGCAGCACCAACTCAGGAGTTTCAACCATAAGCCAAAGGGCATTAAATTCAATGACCTTCAGTACTATGTCTAATACATTTATGCATTAACACAAATTCTAATTTTAAATAAATTATACAAAGGTTATAGTCAGAATATTAATACTGTAGCCTGCAAAATGATTTAATTTAATTTCAAATCTAACAGCTATTGTTATAACCTGTCTTGAAACAAAATACTTACATTTTACCTGGTGACAAAAATAACCCTCCTTTCGCTTGATTCGGGGGAATAATGTGTGGAAGGACAGCCCACACTAGAGTGTCTGAAGATGTATGCTTGTTATCCACAAGTTACAAAGCCAGTATTACCACTGATCAACTCACTTATCCATGACTCATCTGGTCAAATTCAGAGTTACATAAATTATTTTATTTATTTATTCATACATTTCACAGACACTTCTCTCCAAGCTTAACATTTAAACAGCCATGTCATTTTTTCTGTACTGACTCACACTTAGTACCTTCATCAACATCAAGGATGAGACTTGAACCAGGGACATGATTTAAGGGCAACAGCTGAAAGCACCACCTCACCTGCTGGCCCTAATTACCTTATGCTACTCTGGATATAAACACTGGACAAACAATGACATAATAAAACTGAGGGGCATCAACCAAGCAGCTGAGGTGTGTGTGTATGTACACTGATCATGTCTGAGAAGAGGCCAGTACCTGTGGGGTCCTGGAACACAGCCTTGGCATCAGCATGTGTGTGCAGCAGCCTCTTCAACATGACAGCCATATTGGGAACCTTGTTCTTGGCCAGCTGTTTTAGGGCAGCCTGATATGGGGAGGGAGGGAGGGAGGGAGGGACGGACAGACGCACACACACACACACACACACACACACACACACACACACACACACACACACACACAAAGAGAGAAGCTGCCACTCAGGGGTTCCATGTAGCTTTATACATCAACAAACCATCAGTTAAATGGACACAAATGCACACAGGACTTGGAACCCATCTATTCCTGCACAACTGTCATTACCAGAGGAACATCAGGGCAGAGAAAAATATTACCATGATCATTACAATGATTCATGAGCAGAACAAGCTTACTGATGATAATGACAACGGGGGATATTTTTCCCTGTATTATAACGGCTCTGTCTCTGGCCCTCTGGCGACAATCTGACCAAAATCTTCTGAACTTGGCACTCAAATAAATCCACATTAAACTAACACCAAGCCAAATATGAGTTATGCGCCCTCACCTTACGTAGCACCATGACAACACTGTAGGAATGCAGGAAGCAGGTGGGGTTCCTCTCATCCAGGCCCATTTCAGCTTTCATTGCAGCCCATGGACCTCTGCTGAACTCCTCGTCGCCCCCCTGGGAGCTGGGAATCTAGATATCCCCAAAGTACCAGGTGACATGTAGACATTCCTCAGTATTTATGCATTTGGCTCACTTACAACTTCAAGTTGTGATACACACCTATACAGCAGGGTAACTTTTACTGTATCAGTTCAAGGGAGGTATCTGGCTCAAGAGCACTGTAGCAAGGGGAAGGGTTTTCACCCAGGTCCTTAGATTGCAAGGCAAGAGCTCTGACCAATACACCACCTGCTGCCCCAAATAACAGCCTCATTCACTCAGTTCATTATTGAATGTGAATATTATGTGAACACATTGGGACCCCCAGAACACAACCCACAGCACATCAACCGTATCGATGTCACCTCTACCTGGTTGTGCAGTCGAGCCATGGCTCCATGTGCAGGTGACTGCGGATGCGGCACCACAATGTCATCTAAGCTCTGCCCGTTTAGCTGTAATAAGCAAATAGGAAACACTCAGTAGACTTTGACCACATCACTCAACGACAAACATTACGAAGATTCCTTTATGAACATATACATAACCAAAAGTTTCCCCCCCAAACGTTGTCAGGCCACTTAATACCAGAAAGCATAAGCAACCCCCCCACTGTACCATCAACATCGGGTGCACTGATCATTTACCCTTACTTCATTCTTTATGTACTTATATATCATATTCTTTAACTATTTCTATTTGTTTACCTATTCATTTCCTCAATTTGTCTGTGTTGTCTTGTGTCATCATGCTATCTGTTAAGTGTATTGTGCACCATGATCCTGGAGAAAAAACATTTTGTTCCCACGTCACTAAAAAAAGAATTGGAGGTCTTTTAGTCCATTGTGTCAGATCAAAACGCACCTGCTGAGGCAGGAGCCCAGCGGGGCCTGGGAACCGGCGAGTCTTGGGCACTGCAGGTGGCATGCGGGGCTTCTGCGGTGTTTTGTTGGCAGCAGATACCAACTGCACCAGGTGGTTGGTGAAGACAGGTGTACGTAAAGGGGAGGGGGTGGGTGCCGAGGAGCCAGAGCCGCTGGGCCGCAGCATGTGGGCGGAAGATTGGTGGCCACCCACCGACTGAAACCCAGATGTTGCAGCACGACACACTAGAGGAGGTCTAACTGTCCTTAGAGTTCCAGGACCAACAGCTGCCACTGGCCTCAGAGGTCGCATTGAGGGTGTTGTCACCGCCAAACGAGGACAGGGGCTGGGGACTGAGAAGGAAAGCGCTGAAGCAGTTCGCAGGCCAGAGCATTGCAGGTTAGCACCTGGCACTGCTTGAGCACTACAAAGAGAACCCCGCATTCTCTTGGCAGGGGACGCATCCTTGCTGGCGGGCGCTGGAGTGGAGTGGTCTATTAACGGTCCTCCCTGTAGAGCATTTTCATCAAGCTCCTCCAAGTCCAAATCCCAGTCGTCAAAGTCATCTGGGGAGGGGTCCACCTTACAGTGACTGTCGGGGGCAATGGGGATGTTTGGCAGGGGTGCCGGTCTCTCTGTTTGGTCCACAAGCTCAGGACGAAGAGACACAGGGAAAGTGTGGGGATGGGCAGAGAAGACAGCTGAATCAGACACACATCTGAGTCCCAAAGCATCAGAGACCCCACCGACAGCACTGAGGGTATGGCTTCCTGATCCAGTCTTCAGACTGGTGCAGGAGGAGGCCTTAAGAGCGGGTCCCACATGGGGTGGGTGACTCGCGGGGGGCTGGGCAGGGGCCCTGAGACAGGTCGCCTCAACAATTGGGCCAGCAGCAGCAAGAGTCGGCTCCGCCGGCACATCCCAGTCGGTCTGGAGCAAATCCTGAAGGGAAAACATCAATCATAAAAGAACAAGTTAGCAAAAAATACTAAATCTGGCCTTGAGCAAATATTAATTCAGAATTTACAGCATCACATGCCAGTTTAACTCAATCCTCACCTCGTCCAAATCTTCTCCCACGTCAAAGAGCCCCTTCAAATTACGTGCCTGCGAAGTAGGGAACCAGATACCGTCACATGGCTATTTGCGACACAAACGTGATCATTTTAACACCGAAATTTGCCCCTGTTTACAATCTGAAGCGACTTTGTGGAGCAAATCCGTGGAAAGTTCAGGAGATGAGGGGATTTATTGAAACTTACAAACCGACAGCGGTCGCCACCCTCTTACCATTTGCCGTTATTTACTTTTCTCCTTGGCAGTTCCGTCTAAAACGAACAACGTCGCTACACAAGCAACAGTTAAGATTTAAAACCTTAACGACAGTTCAAGCGCGCCGCCATGATGAAAAGCTGCCCTCGGACACAGCTGCTTGCCGCCGCAGTTCAAGCGAACGTGCTGACGTAACACGTCATCTGTGCGTGACGTTCCCCGGCGTCGAGTAACAGCAGTCATTTTTGGTAAGAATCGTGTTCATGAACAAAAAGATATTACAGTATCTAAAAAATAAAAAAGCAAGATGCACAGTCGAAATGTTTGGACTGTACAGCTTGTGTTAAATGTAAGGTTAAACCCTAACTTGTTGCATACTTTAAAAATTTCTTTCATTTTACGTTTTGTGTACTTAGAAAGGTATACGCGTGTTTGCACAATGTTTTACGTTACTTTTTAAATTTTTATTTGAATGCAACCACATAGAAAGCAGGTATAGGTGATTACATCAAGAAAACACTACACTGCATGAGAATATGCATACAATTCTTAGTACTTTTTAAACATAAAACAAATAAAAAAGCAAGTGAACAGAAACAAGAATGTAAAATGAAGAAAAAAACAGGAAGGAGCAAAAACGTCAGGGTTTACATTTACATGTTAAAGGTACATTTCGATGGTGCGTCTTGCTTTCTAAGTCTTTTTTTATATAGTTAAATTTTCAACGGGTAATACTGGGTTTAGCATTTAACCATTTTTGTTTGTGAATATGGTATGTACCAAATATATATACAAATTTCTTAAGATTTATTTTGCTTGGCAAACGTTTTCACATTTAAATATAACGAACATAACTTTATCCGCGAAATTCACTCCAACCTTTAGATGTCTGTATATTAAAAATTCCCCATCAGCTCGGAACGATTTCCTGTAAATAGTCAGTCATAAAACAGTTGCGTCGTGTTTTCTTTCTCTGCCTCACAAAGCACACGTGAACCCGGGTGAAGCTTGTTTTATTTGATATATCAAATGTATAATTATGTTTTGCGTTACTGTTGCACTCGTGCGTGCTCGTGTTCCACGTTCAAATAATTTTAAAAAAACGCGGTGCGTTCCAGCACACGACACGCAGCTACGTCACATTACGCCACGTAAAGGCGCAGCAATGTCTGCGCGACGGCGCCCCCTGTCGTTTGACCGCTGACATTAATATGAACGACAGGCTCATATTACGCGGCTATTAATAACTAAGTAGACGCTCCAAATTTAGCCTCAGCAACTTTGCAGTCAGACACAAAACCCGGCGTAAGTCCTGAAGGTTACTTCCAGCCCCCGAGGAGGAGTATTGACGCAAGACGTTTTTAATTTTTCATTTTAAGGGGTTAAGCTGAAGCTGTCATACTGGTAAGTACTTTAAGTGACTGAATGGATCACTTGAAAACGTCTGCTTTACACTCCACTGCGTTTGTACAGTTTCTTAGGAAGCTGTGGAACAAATTTTTAATAAATTAACATTTGGAGAGCTAAGGAATTAGGATAAAAGTGAAAAAGTTAAGCATTCAAAGTATTCAAGGTGCAGCCAACCATGGAGTGAAACCAGTGTCCATTTAGTGTGCATAGAGAATTAGAGACGTTTAAACATGTTTCCATTCCGTCCACTGATCTACTTAGAAAGTCTCGAGTAAAATTAAGTTAATCCACTCGCGTTCTTTTCAGTTTTCTCTTCCAGGAGGTGTCCACAAGGTGGACAGGTAAGGTACCCAGCATGTCCAGGGACACATTTGCCTTCAGCTCGGCCTCCCTGCGCTCCTTCCGCCTGGAGCGAGAGCAGCAGGACTGGGAAGACGCACGCCGTGCCCTCGCCCATAGGAGGGCCTTGATGAGGACACCCTTGTCTCCGGTCCCCAGGGTCCCCAGGCAGCAGGCAAAAACGACAGCTCCTCAGACCCCGATGCCACACCGTTGCCGTGACCCAGCTGTCCTCAACACTTTTGCCTATGGGGAGATGCCAAGGGTATACGCTGTGTTGCAGGATCCTTCCATGGTCAATGCCCTGATGGAGACAGTGCAGGAGGAGATGACGTGGGCTCCAGAGATGGGTGAGGACACTGGTCAAGAGTGATGCCAGCTCCTCTGGATTTAGAAATGGCAGCAGCCAATAACCACACACACACTCACACACTTACAGTACTTTACTTTGGTCACATTTAAAACTACATCACTTTTGTCCCGTGTCCCCCAAAGGAGTGTGGACGCTGACCTCCAAGACAAAGCAGACCTCTCCTCTGCGGCTGGCGGCAGCCAGGGGCCACACAGCCTGCGTGGAGGAGCTGCTGTTCCGTGGCGCCGAGGTGGATGCCAGTCCCGGCGGGAGGACAGCTCTTCACGATGCCTGTGTCGGTGGCCACGCAGCCTGCACCCAGCTGCTGCTGGCCCACGGAGCCGACCCCGACCGCCTTGCCGCCGACGGCAGCGCCGCCCTGCACTTCTGCAACTCCCCGCCGACCTTCGCGTGAGCGCCCAGCTGGTCAACAAAACTGTCTTGTGATTTTTTTTAAGTAATACAATCCAGTTGCCTGCCGATTCATACCGGAACCTCAGTGGTGCACGCTGATGGCTTCTGTGCCTCTTGTACATCTATACATTTCTTAAATTAGTCCATCTTTAGAATGATCAGCATGGTTAATGCGTCAAAATTTACTTTGCCTTATAATGTGATCTCACAGTAACCGAGTTGTTTGTCGAGTTAATCAGTTTCGTACTGGTCAGATACGTTTGAATTGTGTGTTAAGGTGCAGTATCACCTGTGCTACACATGGCTACTGCAGGTGTGCTCAGCTGCTGCTGCAGGTGGGCGGAGCTTCGGTCAACATACGCTCCAGGGAGGGTGAGCTCACGCCGCTGCATGTCGCCGCCCGCCGTGGCCTGGAGGAACACGTGGAGCTCCTTCTTCAACACGGGGCGGACGTCTCGGCCCGCAACCGTGAGGGAGAGACACCGCTCAATGCGGCCTGCGCAGGGGCGGAGCGTCCCAGGGAAGCTGGCCGCTTCCTGCGGGTGGTGCAGATGTTATTGAAGGCCGGGGCCGACCCTCGGACAGCAGGCAGGAAGCGGCACACGCCTCTGCACAACGCCTGTGGGAACTGCAGCCCACGCATCGCCGAGCTCCTGCTGCAGTACGGTGCTCAGGCCAACGCTCCGAATGGTGCGGGTTACACACCCATGGACTGCCTGGTGCAGGTAAGACAGAGGCAAGGACACCGGCTCTGATTGCGACTCCAGACGTAGCGCTGAGTAACTCAAACATATACCTTTTCTTCCTGAATCCCTGCCATTCGTACTGTCCCCTATACGGAACAATTGAAACGCACACATTACAATACTGAGTACTAATTCACAGTATAGAAGGAATTCTATGCTTTTCAAAGAAGCTATATTTACAGGTGGGCCTTGGGCAAATTCATATAATTCTTACAAATATACAATCTTACCTCATTATCTTGCCAACCTTGCATCTTGTCACGTGCTGCAGAAGAACAGAAATCGAAAAACAAGTAAGTCTATATCTAAGAACCTTTTTCTGTTGGTTCTCAGAATGATAGATTTTTTTGTTTGTTTATTCAGCTTCTGGTCTTGTGCACATCCACCCAAGTTTACATGGCCAATGTGGTAAAAGACACCTCATCTTACAGGCAGCATTTAGCATAGTTGTTTAGAGGCATCACCTTAAAATCATTAAACAGAGGTTGGAATCCCCACCTTCTGCTGTTGTACTCTTGACTGAGGTACTTGCACTGAACTGACACAGAAAAGGTACCCAGCTGTATTAAAGGGTAAATTGTGGTAAGTAATTTGGTCTACAAAAATAACATTGTCTCTTGGGACAAAGGCCTCAGATAAATAATGGTTGATAATATCAATAGCATCCGCGGAATGGTCACGAACGAACAAGTGTGTTTAATAAGAGTGTGGTGACAGGAAAACCCCAGGCGAACATCTCACACCAGCCTAGCAAGGTAAGGTCCATCCATTTTGTGCAGCTTGATGGACAAGATGGACTGTGAGACATGGCTTCTTCCTTCCTGCTCTCGACAGGCAGTGGAGGACTTCCCAGACCAACAGCCGGAAGCTGTGGCCCGCATCCTCCTCAACCATGGGGCGCAGCCTGCTTCGCCAAAGGTCAGAAACCAGACGCCAAAGCATGACATAGGCAGACACTTGTCTAAAAGGGAAAAAGACCAGAGGGCAATGAAATCAAAGATAAAACGTTTCAGAAACAATGGAGTTTTTATGACTTCCATCAGCCAAAGGTGCAAACTATTCAAATTTCCTTTGGCCCACAGTTTCACTACCATAGCATCAATGTGGTGCTAGAGGGAGGAAACACACCACCATCGACATCTGGTCACCACACTTCCCAAACCCTAATACACACCAAGAAGCTACTGTACTGAAATTTCTAGTTGCCATGGCTCCCAGTTGCCTGGTTCACAGTGAGAAAGGCCCAGAGCAAATAACCAGACATCAGACTTCTTAAGGTCCAAGTCTCTACTGCCTGTCTGCCTTCCTTCTGCCTTTTTCCTGGACCATAATCTAGTCCTGTGTTTTTAATAAGAAATCCTGCATTTGCATTCAGAATCCAAGCCTCATTTTTGGTGAAGAATCTGCATCACGGTCATCTGCTCACACCTTTTCTCACCCCTGCCAGATGCTGAAGCTCTGCTCCCTCTCACCTTTGACGCTGGAGGTCATGCTCAACTGCTACGAAATTATCCCTCCGTGTGACGACTGGATGGATTCTGTGCCTCCGGAGCTGCAGCAGGTAAGTCGACCCACACAGATGTGGCTGAAAGTATCAGTACCCTTGCGTTTTATTCAAACGATTCACCGTTCTTTCTGTAAAAAGTGTTAAAAATTAAAAGGTCTTTTGTCATCCATACACAAATGTCTTTAGTTTTCAGTGGAACAAAACAAAAAAACTGTGAAAGAACTGAATTCTTGCTTTTTCTACAAAGATATTCTAAAATGGCCTGGACAAAATTATCAGTACCCTTTAGAAGTTATAAGAAATAATTGTATTGCATCGACACTTTAATTAGCACCACAGGTGTCTTCAATCTTATGATCACTCATTCAGCCAGTTTAAAGTCCTCACTCTTGTTCTGTGTCACTGTGTATCTCACTAAACATGGAAAAGAGCAGGAGAAGCAGAAAGCTGTCTGAGGATCTAAGAAAGAAGGTAATAACCAAGTATGATCACCATAAAGAATGCAAGACCATCTTCTTGATGTTCCTGTGATCACTGTTGTCAATATTATCAAGACATCTAAGGCCTGTGGGACTGTAACCAACATCTTTGGATGTGGCTGCAAGAGGAAAATTGAGATTTTAGAGCGAGATTGTTTGGATGGTGGCAGAAGAATCAAGAACAACATCAGAACAGATGCAAACTCAGTTTCAACTCACACCATCTGTTGCTGTCTAAATGAAAATGGGCACCATGGTAAAAGACCCAGGAAGATCCAAAAACACTAAGATGCCCAACTGGAGTTTGACAAATTCACGTTGACAGTCCTTCTGGGAGAACTTTGGACAGAAGAAAAAAAGTAGAGCTTTTTGGTAAAGAACACCATCCCTGCTATGAAACATGGTGGAGCTCAGTGATGTTTTGGGGTTGCTTAGCTGCCCCTGGTGCTGGGTACATTGAATCTGTGCAGAACAGGATGAAATCAGAAAACTATCAAGGCATTTTAGAGCAAAATGTACTGACCAGTGAAAGCTGTGTCCTCCAGCAGGATATTGACCTGAGGTACACCTCAAAAAGCACCCGGAATGGATGAGGGGGGGGGGGGAAACAGTGGGCCATTGTAAAGAAGCCTGCTATGAGTGCTCATCTGAATTTCATATAACATCTGTGGAAAGAGCTGAAACTTGCAGTGGGAGAAGCTCCCATCACACCTGAGAGAACTGGAGCAGTTTGCTCTATAAGCAGGGGTCAAACTGTCAGTGCAGATGTGTAGAAGTCTCATTCAGAGCTAAAGAAAGCACTTAATTACAATTACTGTCTCCAAAGCTGCACTGCAGTGTTTTAGGTTAAGGGTTCCAGTATTTTTGTCCAAGACAATTTGTGTGTGGGTTTTTTTTTTGAATATGTTAAGTCATAAATCAAAAGGAAAGCTTCTGTTCTATTAAATGTGAAATAAAGGAAAATAACATACTATGGTCAGTTTTTGTCAACTTATTTCAGAGAAAATTTTGTTTTTTGGAAAAAGTAGAAGAGTATCAATGATTTTGGCCACATATTCACACTTATCTGGCTGCTGGTTACAACTTTTATATACTGTTGAGAGTGTATCCATTTTTTTAATCTACTTGCACCTGTGTTGAAGACAGCTTGCAGTCTTAGTCCATTTTACACTGATTTACCCATTTATAGGGTGGGTACAGTTACTGTATCAATTCAGGCTATTTAGCTTGAGTGAGAGTATTGTAACACCATGTTTTACTTCATGCCTTTCTTTCAGGAACACCAGTCTTTATTTGAGTCCGTGCGACGACTGCAAAGCCAGCCACGCTCGCTGCAGCACGTATGCCGCTGCGCCCTTCGGCACCACGTGGGCACTCGGTGTCACTCGGCCATAACTCAGCTGGACATCCCCGGCTCCGTGAAGGATTTCCTGCTGCTGTGTTCAGAAGGTCGGCTGCGTTGACCTCAACGAACGCAAAAGTTCCCCGCCACAGGGACGTGTCCTGCGGCTCAAAAGAAGATGCGGACTGAAAGAGGAAGGCAGCGCACTGTGTGCCGTTTGTAGTAACTTATTAATAAACGTATAAGCCTTATAGTAACTTACTAATAAATGTTTGATAAGCCTTTGCTGGATATCTTGATGGTAAAAAAAACAAGGTGCTTTTTGAATATATAATGTTTGGTTTGTTGACCTCAGTTGCCTGAGCCCTAACTGTCTTCACTTTCCAATAATGCGAACGGCATTTTTCCACGATGGAGGCAGAACACACTTTCCAAACCCTAGGGAACCCCTGGGTTTTTGACACATTTATGGTGATGTGGGCGCCGAGTCATCCTCAGAAATATGCAGCCTGTCCTTTTCGATAAGGTAGATGAACCCTGGAGTGAATTTATCAGTGAGCGCAGCGAAACAAAGTTGAAGTGTGATGGTGACAATGTGTTGAAGTGGGGGAGAACAGGGATGGGGCTTCTGGAGCCCTGAGTGGGGAGGTGACCGTTGAGATGGGGGCAGGAACAGGAATGAGGACGAACGTTAAGTTTGGCAAAAAGGCCCAACAGGGAGCAGGTTTGTGAGCACAGTGTCTCCAACAAGATTCTGTAAGCTCTTTTTCTGCAGCGTCTTTTATCCGTGTTTGTGTAACTGGTATTGGATGAAGTTCTGCCAGGCAGGGATTGCTGACCTGGCAAGTTCATCTCTGGAAGGGGTGATGGTTGACAATAAGTCAGCCTGTCCCCTTCTGATAACATAGACTGTACGCGTTTTTCAATGACTTCAACTGCCATATGATGATGCACACAGTTTGCTCTTTTCAGTGACTTGGACTGCAAGTCTTCTGTACTGATGGAAACAGCCTTTTCCTTTCAAAGCAGAAGATGTCACCTCACTTTTTTCCCTTTCCCATGACGAATTTGTTCGATTATGCAGACAACTTGCTTGATGACGTATGTCGCACTTTTCTCTTTTTCTGCCCGATGACGTGGAGCGCATGTTGCTGTGCGGTGACGTAGCCGCGATCGGTGTGTTTGTATGTGGGAGAGGGGCGCTCGGAGCGGCGGCTGCCTGAAGACCGAGGCCAGCAGGCATGGTGTGAGCGCCAGCCAGGTAACTGCCGTTCCTGGGTTGTCCGGTGCGTTTTCACGCGAAATTAACATAGAAAGTGACGCAAGGGGAGGCGATCGGTGACGGTAAATGTGGCGCAGTGAGAGCGGCGGATGGAGTCGCCGCGGGGCGAAGGTCGCGCTGCCGCCGCGAAGGTCCGCCGCCTTCAGACTTTGCATCGATAAAATATTAATAAAATATCACCGATCGGACCGAAAAACGAGCATTTGTCCTGCAGTTTACCCTGTAATGTACACGATCGTCCAGCAGCGCGCAGCGGACCGACTTTACGACAGGGGGTTGAAACCGCTATTCGGCGATGGACCAGTTCGGGCCATTTAAACACCGTTCATCTTCTACAGTATTAAACACAAATCCAGTGCGAAGCATCCTGCGCTCTACTGCAGTTATTTATTCTTCCATGTTAGTGCCGCAGTGCCCTGTTCTATAAAGGGTTTTTTTTAAACTATATCCTTATCCTGGCATAAAGATGTGTTATTAAAATTATCAGAAAAAATAATAAAGATCAATAAGCACATAATAGATGTATGTGTATGTAACAAACGGATGTGGGGTTTGTTTTTCTCCTCCTTGTAACTATTTTGTGCTGTTGGGACATTGGTAACCTTTAATTCTGGCTGCTGGCCAGGTGCTCCTTGGACAGCGAAACACCACTGAGAAATAGTTGTCGTTTTGTTTTTTTAAGACCCCAAAAGAAAAACAATAATGGTGCAAGAAAAAATGTTTCATTCAATTCACTGATCATACACTACAGGGGTGTCTAACTCCTTTTGCTTGGCTATTGATAGTTAACCCCTGGATGGATTTAGCGTAATAAGGTGGAAGTGTGGATGTCGGAGTCACCGTGTTGCCTGTACCGTTCCTGTCCTGCCTCCCACAGCCGTGTGCAGGGGCAGCGATGGCCGTGTGTGCGCTCACCATGCTGGACGGAGTGGGCGATGAGGTGACAGTGGCCGGAGGCGTGGTTCTCCTCGGCCTGGCGCTGGTTCTCGCCTGGCTGTCCACCCACGTTGTCGAGCGCGGCGACCACATCCTGGGCACCATCCTCACCGTGGGGGCCCACGCATCACTCATCGGCTTGGGCGGCCACGACACCTACATTGGGGGTCCGCCTGGTGAGGACGCCACGGAGCCGCAGCCTCCCACCCCGGTACAGGAAGACAAACCGGAGGACGAGGACCTGGGGGGAGAAAGTGGGGGTGTGGTGGATGGAGCTGTGGAGGGCGCCACAGAGACCGGCGTCGACCAGCTGCTGAACATCCAGGGCATGCGGAAGAGAGCAGCCGCCGTAGGGGAGTCCTCCTCCCTCCGCCCTGATGAGCAGGAGGAAGACGCGGGCGAAGAAGAGGAAGAGGAAGTGACGCCCTCGAGCCAGGTGGCCTCAACCACCGTCACCGATATCACCGTCCGACTGAAGTTCATTAACGACACAGAGGAGCTGGCCGTTCTCAAGCCCCAGGACACGGTGGGGCTCCTCAAAAGGTGAGCTGCCGACCCACGGTCTGTGGTAGAGTGTGCCTCACAGAAGAGCAGCCAGACTGACCCTGTCCTCCTTCCCCCCCACCCCCACCCCCACCCAGTAAGTACTTCTCCGGCCAGGAGCGGCAGATCAAGCTCATCTTCCAGGGTCAGCTGCTGCAGGACCCCAGGCGGACACTCCTCTCCCTCAACATCACCCACAACAGCGTCATCCACTGCCACGTGTCACAGGGCCTGCGTGAGGCCGCCCCCGATGACGGGGCACGCTCCAGGGCGGAGCACGTGGGGGACGGCTCCAGTCGGGGCATTGGGGGGGCAGGTCTGGCGCTCAGCACAAGCAGCCTGGTGGTGCCCGTCTTTGTGGTGATGTTGGCCGTGGTGTGGTACTTCCGTATCAACTACCGGCAGTTCTTCACCGCCCCGGCAACTGTCTCCCTTGTGGGAGTCACCATTTTCTTCAGCTTCCTCATCTTCGGGATGTACAGCCGGTGAAGCTGAGGGACGGAGAGGACGGGAGGCAATAGATCTCTTCCTGTGACAGACAGTTTTCAGATCAGGGTAGAACGTGGGGAGGTGCGATGTGCCGTTTCCTGTCGGCCTCTCGTGGGGGGTCATCAGCCCGGAAGTTGCGTTAGGAGGTAACACAGTTTTAAGCCAAAGGAGTGATTAAGAATCAGTCAGACACAGCTGTAAATGACCATCTAAAAAGACTAAGGTCAGACCCGAGGACCTGTCACTCTCTGGCCCGCATTTGGTCTGAACTTCCTCCAGCGGCCAGGGTACTTCTTCTCTTCCTCCTCCAGCACTCTTAAAGCATGCTACTGCTGTATGTCGATTCCCCCAGGCACCGTCCCACTTCGGGCATCTCTCCTGAACACCAGCTACCAACCTGTCTTCAGAACACAGCTGCTGGGTGACGCCACCTTCAGTGAGCAGCACAAGGCGAACAGCCAGTTGGGTTCGTGCTCCTTGTTACTGCTGTTTATTTTCATGTTTGGTTAACAAGGTGGAACAACCACAGGGGAATACAGCCAAGTGCAGGTGGGTTTGTGACTAAATTGCTCATAGTGTGTGTGTGTGTGTGTGTCTGCTTATCATGTGATGGAGGGGATAGACTTCAGACCTCCATGACCATAAATTAGACAGGTAGTTATCGGTAATGGGTGGATGGATGGATGCAGCAAAGGGGACCCGGACTGCAGCAGGACTTTTATCAGAACCTGATCTTTGCTTCAGCATCTGGCTGGTTTCCACACCAACCAGTAGCTTCATCATGCTTCGAATGTGAACGGCCGCTGCTTGCGAGGACAGGATGGTGGACGGCACCTCCTTCTGGAATAAAGGTGCGGACAAACGGCAACGACCACGTGAGAGATGTGGTTTATTGCATCGACGGGAAAACCTTGTCATTTATCCCCCCGCTACAAATGGTCACTTACAATTCAAGGTTCAGACCCTTAATATGAATTTTTAATTTTTTGCAAGAAATGAATTCAGTTGTGTTGGGTGGCAGAGTGACGTCACATCTGAGGTTCTACACCAGTCTTTACATCACTATCCCTGAACTGCCCGCGGCTGCACGTTACCACACACCTTTCTGCGTTCTGCCCGAGTCTCAACAGAAATGGACGCCACGCCCGTCTCTTCCCACTGTCAGATTCTAGCAAAGGCAGACAGTTGCCCTGAGTATTAGTTTTAATTGCCTTTTCTTTGTTGTAGGTATTGCATCTTTATGCTTTTTTATTGATGTGTACATGCAATGTGCACAATTTTTTGGCAGTAATTTGACTAGATTTTATGCTTAAATACTTATGCATTAAATGTTCTGATGCTGTTTATAATAAAGTAACCGTTTACAGGAAATGCAGTGTGTAAATATATAAAATTTATTTACTGTACATAGGTTGGATTGGATACCATGGGCTTACCAGGGTTGTTTGGAATAGGGGCTTGTGGGGAGGGGGGGGGGCATGTTTCAGCCCTGCTTTCTGCCCGTGTATCTGTGTCTGGCTTTAGCTATGGTGACATTTTTCTTCTGATTTTCTTCTTTAGCTCATGTTGTTGCCGAAATGCCATTGATGTGACGGGAATTAAAAGTGTTTCGATCCAATAAGCTGCCGTTTGTGTGAATGCTTATGGGGGCCGTAAACTACTTTAAACCCCGGTTTCCCGAGCTGTGCTTACACGTTTGCTACACATTACACGCCTTTTGTTGTGGGCCCATCAGCTGTTAAGAATGTCGCCCAAACACCGCCGTGCTTTTTACGCTCGGTTCTATATAATTTAAGATATTATGAGAAGCATCAGTTTGGGTTACACAGAATGCCCATGAGCAACACACCTTTGCCAAGTAACGGGTATAAAAGCATCGGCAGGTTCACTGCTGCACCTAGCTGAGTTTACGATACAGAAATAAAATTGAAAATTTTTAACATATTGCTGCAAATATAAATGCTATTTCTGACATTTATGCATATAGAATTACAAAACAGTCCTGCGTCGAACTGATCAAAGCGCAGCATACGAAACTCCTCCATAAGGGGGGTTCACAAAGTTCCCCTGTGTATAATGTGGCGTCATCTTATTGTAAAGTTAATGAAAAACAATATTTCTCAGTGGGTCTTCCATTTATTGGATGCACAGGAAAGAAAATGTGCACGATATGAAAGCAGGACTCAGGAGATTAGACCGAGATTAGACCGAGCTCTGTTTCTCCACTAAAACCAGCACTAGCCCTCAACCCTCGCCTCTCGATCCTGTCTCGTTTCTCAAACCGAAACAACTAATTCTACTCTGCACGCTGTTGACAGGTTTCACTATCAAGCCGACAAACATTCGGGAATTTATCGGAAATTTTGAAGAATCTTTGTTTTGCAGTCTCCACAAAGGACTCAGAGGACAAAACAGTTACACAGAAACCTTGATGACGCGTGTTTTTATTCGGACTAATAGGCAACCACAGTACACTATAAAGATGGAAAAAAGAATAGCTAGCTGTACATCATTAAGTATACAGCACATGCATGCATAGAAACATGCCTGTGTGTGAAAATATATACATTTTTTTTCTGACAAATATTTTTTTGGTCTTACTGGCAATTCTGCTGTACTGAGTAAGACCAAAAGGCAGAAGAAGTGTTTCTGACATGGTAACCAGCCACACAGAGCGTGTCCCCGAACCTTAGGCCTTCCTCTTCATAGAATATTTACAATTAAAATCAAACTCATTCTGCTACCCGTGGGCAGCCTGGCTCTCACTGATATATGGGACTTTCACAAATATATGCTGCAATAAAGTGGCTTGGAAAGCAGTGGTAGCTATGAATGCCATCAGGCCTTACCGAGTTCCCAACTCAAAAAGGAATACATGCCAACAAATCTTGGCCCCACCTGCTGTTATCGCTAACCAGTTCAGTTTCTGGGCCAGTGTTTGAGTTTTGGTCAGAATCAAACGTCCGTTTTGACCTGAGGTCACCAATCTGAGACACACGAGCTTTGACTTGGACTGTTGGACAACAGAGCCCATGCAGTCATCTTCACCAGCACCAGTCACCGTTGTGCATTTCATGCTGCGGCAATCACATCAACGGTTCTAGAACGCTTGAGGTATACAGATAAAACAGCAATAAAATTCCAGCGATGCTCGACTGTCAAATTGTTTGCTTTTGACACTCCGCTGCGTATCGTACACGAGCTTCGACATATCAGAATGAGGCTATTTGCCCTTTCTCTTGCGGGGGACTCTTGATCTCGGATGACTGAGCAACATCTGACACTGATTTGTGATCCTCGGCGCAGGCGTGCAACGGCGAGCACTCCCAACGCCGAAACAGAAAGACGGAACCCCTCCCACAGGTACGGGTCTAATCAACCAAACACACGGCAACTTACCGCACACGGGCTGGCTCACGCTGGAACAACCACACATAAGCCCAAAATATGTCTGAATGCTTACATAAATGTGCACATACACTCAAAGCAAACACACGGAGTTATAACAGCGCCGTAAATGCTGCAGTGTCACGTAATGCTCGAGATTCGGCAGGTGGTGCGCTGACACACGTATGCGGTCGAGTGCGGGATGCGCACTCTGTTTGGCAATAGACACCTCACACTGCTGCCGGTGGGAACCACTGATAACACCGATCCCACGTGACCCCTCATCCACTCTGTGACTTACTAAACACCACGATCTTCAGCCGAATGGACGCCAACAGCAAAGAGAAGCTCTGCAGTTCCTTGCTCATCGTAACCCTAAACGGAAAAACACAAACATTTAGGCTCAGCGACACCCTTCACTTCGGAAGCAAAACCAAACAGGTAAGAGATGATCTGATTGGTCCCACATGTAAAATAATCTCGAGCCAGGAAACTGCAGAAATAAAAGTAGAAACTACTGCTTTACAGTTCAGATTATTCCAAGTAGACTTACTCCTCACCAAAAGACTGGAGACACACCACCAGTACAACATGTGCAACGAGCCACTGAGCAAAAAAAATCTCACCAAACACAAACACCAACATGCCTGATGCCTCATCTTTTCTGGGAAAAAAAAAAAATATCCAAGTCCAAAAATTCACATTCTTGGTCTGGAATCCTGGAATTACCCTAGCAGCTGTGATCCAGATGACTCCAGATCTTTGTGGTAAAAACCCCCAATCCCCCATTATCCGTAAAATCATGGCGAGGGGTAACAATGAGATGGAAAACCCTTTTCCAGACCTCAGGCTCCAGGTTTGTAATGGCTACTGAACATCAGCACCAACACAGATGAGGAACCTCGCCTGGCCAGTCGGTGGCGCTGCCACTTGTTGCAGGTATCCATATTCCCCTGGCTTTGCACAGGTGCTGAAATGAGGAGGGGTGGGGCAAAGTGAGATGGAGGAGGACAAAGCGAGGCTCTGCTCCTGCTAGTTCATGTCATCGTAGATGTTCGGGGTAGCAGGTGCAGGCAACTTGGGCTTCTTTTTGCGACTCGAGAGGCTGAGAACCCCCTGTGAGCTGCTGCTGCTACCGCCACCACCGCCTGTAGTTCCGGGCCCTCCCCCGGGCCCACCTGCTGGGCCACCGACCCCAGAACTGCTTAGCCCGAGGGAAGGCTTCTTCTTTTTCTTGGGTTTCTTGGAATCCGAATTATTGGTGCCTCGGAAAAGGAAGAGTCGGTTGTGAAAACGAAGACCACGGAAGTACCATGACTCAGCTTTACATAAGTGCTGCTGTGTCCTCATTTCTTGCGTTCAGTGGCTTGCAGAACATACTCCTGCCTCAAGCATCAGCTGCATCTAACATTTCGTTCCCGCAAGGGATTCGAGCTCGCGTTTAAAAACTCACTTGCTTTCGAGGAGGCGGAGTCAGAAGGGGAGATGTCGGAGGACCCGTCCCACTGTAGGCGGCTCATCAGCGCCTGCCCGTCAGAGACGTCGTAGCCATCGCTCTCCACCACCGCGTCAATGTCTGGCAACGCCGACCTGTTAGTAACAACACTTAATCAAACACCCTCCGATCAAGAGGAGAACAGTTAGGCGACCCTTCCTTTTTTGGACTTAAGCTATTGTCAACAAGCTGATACCCTCACACATCTTTTTAACAGCTACTCAGACAGTCCATTAATAAAGGCAATAACACTTAAAGCACTGCAGTGCCTTACTTTTAAAGTTTAGAATAAGCAAAAGGTTTAAGCGCTCGTGGATGATTTCAGTAAGAGTTGTGTCCACCCAGACACCTCTTATTTGCTTAAACACACCCTGGGTTTGGGCCTAAGTGCTCAGCTCCACCAACAGTTTCTCTTTTATCAATGTGGAATCCAGAAGGTAAAGGAGGACAAAAAAAACCCTGGAACACATCAAACACTAGGAAATGACAATGAATGAACTGTGCAGTTCTGGGGCGAACCTGTGATTATCTACAAGCAGGCTGTATTTAGTGCTTAATAAAAATAAACTTTGATTTCTGACAGAAAAAAGTGAGATACACGTCTGGCTTTTGCCGTGGGTGCTGCCCATCTCTGCCTACAGACGCGGCTGTGAGGTCATCAGCCGGTGACGTGTGGACGTGGGCTGCACTCACGCAGACGGCCCCAGGAGGAGCAACCCCCGGACGGTCCTCCTTTGTTCGTCTGTGTGCTGGGGACACCGCAGAGACCTGGTGGGACACAACGTGGCATTAAACCCCCCTTTCGAAGCACCTGCCCACAACACAAAGGGGAACAGTGGTCCCCTCGCCTCAGACCCGCCACCCCCAGGGGCCAAACAAGGCAGGCTGCTCCAAACAGGGGTCTACAGTCCAATTAACAATAAGCTGAACCAAAGATCCTTTTTGGTCCCGTCCTGTTCAAGTCTCATTTCTTTAAACTTAGGACAGGCACATGGGTTGTCTTTCATTCAATCAAATCAGTTTTTGCAGGATGATCCAATAAAAATCCCAAGCATTCAGAAATTTTGCTCATTAGAAAGAAACTAGGAAATAATATTGTTGCCACTTGTGTACCCCGTCACTAAGTTAGCAGACGAAACCACCGTCATCTTTGGTGACGACAGCGATTGTGTGCCTTAAGAGCGACAGCTCTACATACTGCATTCCTGCACAGTCCACCGTTCGTCAGAAACACAGCCGTGTTCTTGCACGTATTCCAAATGCCACAGGGTGTCACACTGGCCCCTCCAAAGCCAGGGTTTGGTGTCAACCGGAGGATGGACACAGCACTTACTGACAACGCTTAAAAGAGCAAGACGGAAGATTCCAGTCGGCAACATCCAGGATGCGTCCCAGGATCACAAGGGTTTCTTCACATACTGACGACTGCCGATACTTTGAGACAAACGCTTCAGCTACGAAGATGTACAACTGTGTGTGTGGGTGAAACAGGGGTGCGCCCAACCGTCCCACAATTCCAGGCTGTGGTCCTTACCGAGTGCACATCTTCTTCGTATGCTCCGATATCACACCGCATTGCTAGAGAAGTAGGAAGATAGGCAATGGTTACTAAGCATACAGTGGGAACCTAATACTGGGGGTGAAACATATAACTTGAAAGACTAAAGTTCAACGGGGACATAAGACTTCGGACCCATGATACTGCTAGTAAAATCCGACAGATCACGAGTGGACATTTTAAAGACACAATGTTTCCCAATTACATTTTAGATCTGGACCCAAGACGAAAGCCAAAGGACACTGAGAAAGCACACCTGTGCGTGACACGAGAACACGAGATGCTAGCAGACACTGCCCCACATTATTTGTCCCCAAAGCTCTGGGTGTACAAGAGTAAAAGCAGCACAAAAAAAATCACAAAGCATAAATGGACATTAGCACACGGACGAGTTCTCACCGTGGTCAGTAAAGACCTCAGCTCTTCCGGGCCAAGGGTTTCGTAACTGATGCCGGAGTTATAGTTGTACTGTGCCGGGGAGGAGAGAACACACCTTTAGTAGAGCAGCAGATCCACGGCAAACACTGATGGTGTCTGAAAAGCAGGCAGTAGAACTGCCACATGCTTGCTTACATTTAAGTTTCAGAAGACATGAATACGGTAGGAAGTCTGTTACCTTGTAAGGGTCAGTGCTGACGCTATTATTAAGCTCCCCTGAAACATAAGAGAGCACATTTACAGTGGTTTATTTCAAACTAAGACTGACAGACATTCCAAGAAATCTGTGTGTAGGATAATGACCTTACATTCAGCTCACTGCCTCTATTCTCAGCTGTAAAACTATTTTGAGCCATTTGTCAAATCAAGGTAAGCACCGTGCTCAAGGGTAATACAGTAGTTACAAGCTGTCCCTCTCAGGCTACGTGAATGTGTGCCTAGGTCTGCAGAAGAAGCCGTGTGAGCAGCAGTTGTGTTCTTGAAAATAAACCTAAAGCCTTACGCAAGTCCTTACGGAAGCATGTGCAACAAGTGAGGCGACAATGAATCCCTGTGCAAAGCAGCACGGTACACAAGCAGAGACTTTAAGCAGCTGCTGAAAGCTCCTTCCACAGGCATGACAGTTAAGACACGAATGGAAGGGAGTGGAAACACGAGACACGCTGCATTTTGCGAGCCAGTTATTCACTCATGAACAAAGCAGAGAAACAAAATCGAGGCCTAAAAAGACTGGTCGTTTCAGCGCACGTGGTTTCATTTCAAGTCATTTATTCATGTGCTGGAGGACACTTCTGGAAGCGTCGCCCCAGCAGTCTTCGGACAGATAGCAGCACTGACATCAGTTTCTTTTTTTGCCATTACATATTTGGGACACAGTGACGAGATACAAGGTCATTACAATGCAGAAACATGACACAAAGCAACAAAATGGAACAAAAACGGAGCGACTGTTGTACAATCGAGATGCCAGTCGACTGAAAGACAACAAACAGGTGCCTCTGTAATACTGTGCAGTCAGAGTGTGCGTTTCCAATATCGCTGTGGCCATCATTTATCAACATTAGGCTTTTATTTGCGCAGAGGGCAGACAGACAAGTTCAGGCAGAGACTCATCACTATTGCACATAATGGTACAGGTGAAGGCGTTCTTTTCATCCTATGATGCGACTCTATGTTCGACACACAGAACGACACCACAGGATCCACAGCAGTGGCTCAGCGTTGGCCAGTCAGTTAACCCACCGAGAGCCAATGAGGACATTTCATCTCCTGCTTTTGTGAGCAGTCAGGCATCAATATTTTCACCGCCCCTCATTCCATTTAACCTATAGTGGTACCCGCCAACTGCTACATCATGGTTAAAATATGGAAGATATATTTACACAAACATCAACATTCACCATTTAAAAAAAGTCAGTAAAAATATATACATGCTGCACTCCTCAAAAGTCAATTTTTTTTTTTTTTTAAATCCCTGAGGATTGTCAACCAGTCAAGTATACCTGTTGGAAATTACAAAGGAGACAAAATGCATATGCCAGTTCCCAAAAGCTTTCTGCTCAGCTTTTCCAAGTGGCAGAAGGTCAAACTCCCAGGGGGCCCATTTCTGCACCCAGCTCCAAAAGCCAGGTCGCCTTCTCCCAGTCGCCCAAGGGCCGAGGAACGCCGCCGCAGAGCCCCCTTTTCTGTCACTGTGGGAACGGCTCGTCTGTCAAGAGCACACACGGGGCCTCCTGCTCCGTCCCCCGCCGCCTGGGGCCCAGAACCGCTGAAAACGACGACACCGTCAGCAATCCCCCTCGCACATGCTCCTCTGCGGCACAGGCGACCGTACGGAGGCTCACGGCCCTGTCGTCGCAGGCGCACATCCTTGGTTACGAAGCCAAAACATGTCTAATGAAACTATCAGGACGAACAGAGCCACCTGTGATCGTCCGGATGTCAACAGGACTACTGAAATAATGACACACTGCGACTCCACAAACTAAACTACAATGCGACGGATGACTCGGCATTTTACTGACATTTAAAAGCCGCTGAGACAAACAGTAACTGTTTACAGAAAACAATGCACACAAACATTTAAAGCAACCAGACAGAGTGATTATGGTTCTTTAAAGCAAGAAGCTGCTCATTTGTTAAGAACTTTATTAGCACTTATTAGCATAGCTGGCCACATTCCCATAGCGCGGAGAGATGTGCTTCAGTGGGTGTGACTATTTGAATATTACCAACACAAAACAAAAATACCCCCCCCCCCAAAAAACAAAACAAAACAAAAAACTTAACTCACCATTCTTATGCTTTAAAGATTTCGATCTTCTTGGAGAGTTTGGATTCTAAGAATAACAAAAACACAAAAACAATTTTCTGTAAATGTGTGCAATCTGTGAACACTACAAAACCTGTAACAGTTTTTTTTATGTATTCAAAAAGAAATCTGTTCACGTCTCCACTTTCACTATAATGGATGTGGCAGTTTTCCATGTTTTGCATTTGTTGGCTGGCATTCGCAGCGGGGTTTGAGACCACAGAACATGTTGCATTATAGTACTAAATTAAGATGATCTGTTGAAGATTCATGTGTCAATTGAGCTAATTATTGCCAATCAAACCAATTACTGGGGACGCCATTGCATACCCTGTACTCCAGAACTTCTGAAGTGAGCCAGGAAAAAAAAAAAACGATTCTACAAATCACGATCACAACTGACGATATTTTAACAACATATCCTGTTTCACGAAAGATTATCCATACAACAAATGAATGCTTCTGCTACTGAATAACTTACCAGTTACACACAAATTAAGCTGCTTCAAACAATTTAAAAGAGTACCTTATCTGACTTTCTCTTCTTTGCTGAAAAGAAAAAAGGAACACGGCTTGTCAGTCAAAATCAGCAACGCAACACGTCATTTCTATTATTATGAAAAGAGTGGGACAAAGCTCACAGGCCTCACCCTTCTTTTCTGACCCGTATGACCAGTCGTTGTCATTGATGTCATCGTTGTCCTCCTGGTCACTCTCCGATTTGCTCATATTGTTGCTGCTGGCTATTCTGTACAGAGTCAAGGATAAAGAAAGGACACAATTCATGCATTTTAAGGCTCCTTGCATCAACACATTACCCCTATCAAATCCCAGTGAATTGCAGTTAAACGTAAGCATTTTTGCACCCATTGATACAGTCAAATATTGAATACCTCAGGCACCTTGAGCAACAATATTACACAACAGGGCAAATTTCCGGGACTTGAACCTACAACATGAAGGTTATCCACATCTCCTTATCCATCATGTCAACTGCCAGTTTACAGATACTGAAACTATTAACAGGGCAGTGAGTGGAGCAGTCAGCTCTTCCACAACATGGTTGCTAATCTATGCTTCCGTGTAAATCATGTTATGCCAACTTGTGTAAATAAATAACTTCTTCAATGGGGAAGAATGGAGCTAGAGGCAGAGCACATTACAATAATAACCACCTGTTATACCCTCACAGTACACGATGTACCCTCGACATCATCAGCTGCAAATAAAACAAAGCACAACACGATGGAAAAAAAAACGTGCAGTTTGTGACACTCTCTTGAGAGCATATGAAGGAAAGAGAAAAAGAAGGTTTGTAATTTGGATTTACGGATGGAGGCAGTCACCTTTCCCTCCCTCAAACTGCTGAATTGAAACTACTGCTAGACCCTTTTTTCCACGTCAGACAAGACTCCACCCAAAAAGCATGCTGATATCCTAGAACGGTCTTATCTAGCACTCATCAATACCCTGGGAGCCTCCGCTGGGCCTGGGTGCTAACCTGCGGTTGGCGATGCGGCTGCTGTTGCGTCCCATGCCCAGGCACTTCTCTAGGTGTGGGGCGAAGCGCGAGGCTGCTATGTGGCGGCTGCAGTTGGGGCACACGCACTCCTTGTTCTTCCACTGGTTGTAGACCTGACCAAAGATGTCCACGCCTGGCTGGTCCACAATTTCTACACAGACCACGGTGTCAAAAAGCAAACATGTAAAAGTTCGCAACAATCACAAAACTTCACAGCCATTTTCCACCTTCTCTTAAATTATACAGTGCTTTCGGGTTGAGAACGAGGCAGAGATAACAATGACAACTACCACTCTTAGACTGGAGTGCAGATACCTACCGAAGTCCTTCACGCTGTCTTGGTCCGTCTCATCCAGGAAGAAGTACCCTTGTTTGACAGCTCGGTGCACCTCAAAACACAGGCCGAGACACGCGTCCTCTACCAGGTCTGAGTAGATATCATGAGCTAAGGCCTTTCAAGATGAGAAGGTGATGTGGGAAGAAAAAATGATGCTTTAGACAACGTTACATCACTTGTCACAGACTTTAAAAGCAGAAGACGGTAAGGGCTGCAGTAGACGCCAAAGGAAGGGCAGCCGTTCACCAAAAGTGAGAAACCAGTTTTAAAGAACAAACCCCCAGCTCAGTCCATTTTTGTCCTCACCTCCAGTTTGGTGTTGTCCAGGCCTGACAGCGACATAGCCTCCATTTTCATTTGCAAAAACTAAAAGGCCGTCTACATAGCACAGCCAGCGCAAGGGAAATCAGTGCTGCAGACAGAATCAAACTAGAGCACTGGTAAAGAGAGAGAATCACAGAGGGTCAGTGAGGCCAGTAAAAAGCAACACTGTGTGAACATCAGCTAGATAAGCGGTGCCGGGGGGGGGGGGGGGCTTTTGCATGC
>UFQX01000208.1:1028005-1064359 GCA_900497675.1 Arapaima gigas | reverse complement strand
TTTTTTTTGGGGGGGGGGGGGGGGGGGGGGGGGGGGGGGGGGGCTTTGCATGCTACTCACGTGGGAACGCGTCGCGCCAGTTATATACCCTCCAGCAGGACAACAGCAGCAGATTTCCGGTTTCTTTTGTGTACTGCTGAAACAAAGCATTATGGGTTACTTTACACAGACAAACACACACACACAACAAGTTCAGCTACATGATTAAAAACATCGTTTGAGATGCTCAACATCAATAAAGTAAACTTAACTTTAAGTGTCCAAAGAGAAACAGTAACAAAACATTCAAACAATTAAAAGTAGGGCCCAATACAGAGCAGCAGGTGGGGCAGTGGTTCAACTTGATGCACTGTAGTCAAAGGACCTGAGTTTGAATACCTGTACCAGATGGAGTAACCCTGACCCTAAACCGACAGCAAAAATTATCCCACCACGTACATTTCAAAGTAGCTTAGTGTACAAACCTCAGTGTGAACTGCTGTAGAGAAAAGCACAGACAAATAATTAATAAAAAATATAAAACATGCACCCCATCACACAGACAGGACTTCTAAAATCACACTAAAAGCTGGCAGAGTACGAGATCCAGCTGCTGCCACACCCAGAAATACTGAAAGGCACAGAGTGTTTTATTTCTCTTGTTGTCTTTCTATACATGGTCATGTTTCATTTCAGCTCTGATATTTCCCTGCTAATGGTTACGGTGAAACTGAGCTGCAGGCTTTCCTAGCCCCCCTCTTCACAAGGCTTATTCATGAATGCTTTCCAACCCAGGTCTTTTACCACAGTACTGGAGCAGACCACTGTTGCACCGTGGAGAACAGCATTTGTAAAACGGCGAGGAAAAATAAAAAATTTTAATGTTACTGCTACCTGCAGCAAAGTGCTGAAGCAAAACAACGCAAAACCGGATTCATTTGACACAACTTTTTGGCAGCTTTTTCCACTCCTTGTTGTGCAACATACAATAAGCAGAGGCAAACAAATATCTTTATTTTTTATCTTTGCTGACATCTGTGCACCTACTTGCCTGTACAGGTCCTCACACACAGTTTTTGACAATTTTTTTGGTTGTTTTTTTAATTGTTGTATATTTTGTTACTTGTATTACACCACCCCTTTTGTTTTATTAAAACTTCAGCTTGTCCATTTTGAGGTGTCGCACTGCATTTTGTTACATTTAAGGGATACTTAGTACACTTGTTTATTTTGATACAACCACGTGTCCTGTTCTTATTTTGTGCGTTTTTGTTGCCAATTTCTGATTTACTTTCCGTTTTGTCACATCCCCTGCAAACTCACACTCTTACACTCAACTGGCATTTTCTTTATGCATTTTTCTTGATTTCTACCGTTTTGCTGTGTCATTTTTGTTTATTATGGATGCTTTGTTACTTGTGCCGTTTCAAAGATTCCCTCTTTATTACATTAAATGGTTATTTCCGTCCTATTTGGGTCTTTCGCCACCCACAGTTTTCCACAGACACACACCTGTGTGTTTTCACTAATCTGGGTTATTACGTTGTGCAGTTTTTTTTTTTTTTTAACCTGCATTGCTACATATACGTATACCCTTTGTTACTGATATTTTTGAGTATTTTGAGAGTTTTGTTACCCGTCTTGTTCCACTCACCCCTTTTACATCAAAGCTTTAGGTTTGCTGATNTTTTTTTTTTTTAACCTGCATTGCTACATATACGTACACCCTTTGTTACTGATATTTTTGAGTATTTTGAGAGTTTTGTTACCCGTCTTGTTCCACTCACCCCTTTTACATCAAAGCTTTAGGTTTGCTGATATTATTGCAAGATATTTCGTACGTTTTCGCCCATTTTTTGTCTTATCTTCTGCGTTTTTGGCATTATTTTCGGCGGTTTCTCTCTTCCCTTAGTCCACTGTCACCCTTTGTTACAATAAAAGGTTATGCTGCTCATACCAGTTGTCACTTCATTGTTTTCACCTTTTTTCGCTGATTTTGGTCCTACATCGTGTGTCCCTTGCTTATTTCGCTCGGTTTACCTGTCCTGCTCCTCACCCGCACCCTTTGTTCCGCTAAATAGAGGCGTTACTCGTGTTTGTGGCTCTTTTGTTCTTATCTGTGCGTTTCGGCGACATTCTGTGCGCGTTTTTGTTAGAAGCTGCTGTTATTCTGAGCGTTTCGCGTGTTTATTTTGTGCATTTTGTGCGGTACCTGATGAGCTGAGCTGAGCCGAGCTGAGCTCCGCTCCGCGCCGCGCCGCGCCGGGCCGCCCCGGACTGCCTCAGTGCGCCTCCCCGCCGCAGCGTCTCCGTCCGCGGCTGCTCCTCCGGTGCGAGCCGCCGGCGGCCATTCCCCACCAGGCGCAAACGCCGCTCTCTAACCGGCCCCGTCGACCCGCTGCACCGCCGTCCACTCGAAGCAACCAGAACACTAGAGGAATAAAGCTCAGAATTGAGCTGCCATGTTTCCTCCCCCCTTGGCAGGCCACACTAATCGATGTCAGAGGTTCGCCTGCACCATGTGTGAAAACGACGAGCAAAACCAATTATTCGGATCCTAAAGGCAAAAACAGTTAATTTCAGAAGCATGACGGAGCGCGCTAAAATAAAACAGCAAACTCAGAACCAAAGACCGCGCGTAAATCTATTTTGTATCGATATGAGTAAACCAACTACAGACATGCGCTAAACTGAAAGGCTGAGCTAAAAACGTGTTTCTCCTTGTATATTCTGACACCGCTTTGAGGTGTGGAAAAACAAGAGTTTTTCCGCATAATTTTACTCTTACTTAAAGAAAGATAGATTAGTTCCCTCTTTTATCAAACGTACGTTGCATAAAACGTATCGAAAAAAGATTTAATCCTTTACGGGGCGACGATTTAACCAAAATGTTATATATGTGGGAAAGGGCTGCTCTGGTTTTACTTTCTCTACGTTATAACACAACTGGCCAACTTCGTAAGCCGCCAATTCCACCGCAGCACTCTGTAATAGGTGCTCGATTGGTTAGACTTCCGATTCCTGCTGCCATGTTGTACATGTTGTGCAAAACTCAATAAAGGCATCATTTCCGTCCTTCCACTTTGTTAATGGCTTTTAAAATGAGAGCAGTGCGTTGTCTTTGTCCCTGTAAAACACAATAGTTGTGCCTTATTCGGGGCAGCCGGCAGGCCTGTAAACTGATGGTTTCAGCTTTGAACCCTCGCTCTTTCTGTAATACCCTTGATCATGGCACTTTTGTTGACTAGATAGCTGAAATGGTCTGCTGTAGGGATGTGGAAATCGCTGTAAACACTGCACGTTAACTTGGAAAAACATGTCAACTAAATAAAGGTGTGATAATGTCAGGTGGATAATTTATTCTGATGTAAATTTCATATTTGTCCACATGGGCCTTGGTTTCCATTCTGAGCCTGTTTGTAGGCTTTACATGAGGAATGAGCACATTTGTCCTGATCAACACTCTGAAATTGTTTCCTCAGACACAACGTTGTGGAAAAAATGTTTCTTCTGAACCGTCCTTGAGGCGCAAATGTACACGACTGTCTTGGGTTTGATAAAAAGAGGCTTTACTGGTACTGGAGGAAAGTGCATAAAGCTTCACCTAAAGTTACAGAAATAAAAATACATGTAAAAAGCTGTGATTTGACCTCAGTACCAGGACTCATCGTAAACCCTAATGGCTGGAGAGAAGAGCTCTGCATAAAATAAACTGAAATGGCCTCAGGCAGCGCTTCCTGGAACAGGTCAAGTGGCCGAGACTATTGCTAAAGGTGCTCCTCTGTTTAGCCAGGGTGGGGTGCAGAGGGTGAGAGTCATTGTCAGTGGCAGATTGGAGTTTGTTTAGTCATTTCCTTTGCCAGCTGCTCAGGGTTATACTGGCGATTTTGCCATGGCTCACTTCCTTCCTCGTGATCTGCACCGACTGGTCTAACCTCACTGCTGCTGTGTCATTCGTTCAACAAACTCAACAGCAACAACTTCTCCTCCACCGTCAGGCCCACACGCAACACACCTGTGCAATACCACACTCAATAATACACTACAATCCAGAAAAAGTTTAGGCGTATTTATTTATTAAAAAAACATGACTTCACTTTAGGTTTATCATTTCATAAAACATTCTCAACAGAAGAAACCTACTGAGATGTTGGACAAAGTACAAAAAATATTTTCTGCAATCCAAAATTAAATGGTAAACCCAGAGAGTAGAATACAATAATTAAAACGATCAAAAATAAAAACAAACATTTTAAAACTACAATGCGAAAGTAAACATACACATAATTTTCTTAAACTGGAATTATGACTTTTTGATCCATAAAATGACATGAATTTTTTTTATTTAAAAACTAATATCTGTGAGACATACATATATATCTGTCCCTTCCCATCTGTGATCAAAAGTAGAGGTTAAATTAGACCTAAAGTGATTAAAAAAAATGTATTCTTAATTATTTTGTCTGTAGAGCCTTTAAAAATGAAGAGAAAGAAACAAAAACACCCTCTCCTAACAATTTATGGCCTGTTCATTAAACAATATTTAATCCTCCACCAGTGTGTTAACACTGTCTGTTGAGGAGCCTGTTCGGGGAATAAGGGGCAGATGAAAAAGTATAAAATATCACAGTGGGCAAAGTCCCCCCGGTCTGTTTCAACGGCAGCCGAAGTCAGTCCGAGTCGGACGGACCCTCTGAGCTGGAGTCGCTTCTGCTCGCAGACTCATTCTCCCCGTCTGTCTCTTCTTCCTCCTCTTCCTCCTGGAAGGAAACGCTTCTATCAGTTATAAAGTACCAACAATAAACATCTGGTAAAGTCAACAAAAGGCAGATTGTTTGACCGTGTTCAAGAGCTTACACACACTGCGATTGCAATTAAATTATGCCCTGACGTGCCTGAAACAAGTCCTCCAAAAGTATTCCATGTCAGCTACTAAAAACGAGTCTGAATGCAGTCAGCAGTACAGGTTTCCACAAAGACCATTTGAAACAAGCAATAGCAGGTTGCCCCTCAGTGTTTTTCACCTCTTGTTCTTCCCCTTCTTCCCTGTCCTCCTCCTCCACACCGTTCTCTTTGCTTGACGACGCATCATTTTCATTGTCGTCGTCGTCGTCGTCATCATCGTCGTCATCGTCTTCGTGGTCCTGTGGAAAAGACGGAACGCGATTGTGCCATTTCAAACACCTTCTAATTCACTCAGTCATAAAGATATTTAAGCACAGCATTACAACAAATTCCGCAGCTGAAAACTTACTGATTTCATTGCTGGTTTAGATTTCTTTCTTGCTTTTGCCCCTTCAGGTTTGTCCGTGTTTTTGCGTTTCTAAAAGGCAAAAAAGTGAATTAAAAGAAACCAAACTTGATCCTGAATCAAAACCCCTGCCCCTCTTGTATCCCAGCTCTTCACTTACAATGGACTTATTGTCAGTGTAGGCAGCTCTCTCTTCTGATGGCAAACTCTGGGAAAACAGTAAGAACCTCATCACAATCACGACTGGAGGGGAACAGAGGCTGCAGACTATATTACGGATGGAGCAACAACCTTCTGCTTAAAAGAGTTGGGCTCAAATCCCACATCCTGCTGTAGCACCCAAAGTAAAAATTACCCTGCTGTATAAATGAGGAGCTTAACATGTTAAGCTGCTTTGAAGAAAATTGTCATATAAATAAATGCACATTTAACCAATATCTGAACTTACAGATTAAACTCCAGGTGAGGCAACCTACTTTGCAAATGACCCCACCAAAAAAACCACAATATACTGCAGCCCAGAGTCAGTCACCTTTGAATTAGATGTTCTGACAACCTGCCTGAGATACAGTATGGAAAAAAAGGAAAAAAGTACCTTCAGCCACTTATCCAGCTGCACTTTGTACTCGTTTTGCATCTTCTCGGCGGTGGCTGCGTAGCGGTCCTTGTCGCGCTGTTTCATCTTCTGCCACCTGTTCTTGATCTCTGCCGAGAGCTCCTTCAAAGGCAAGTGGTCCAGCTCACTGCTCGTACGCAGCTCCTGGAAGAACACCCGGTATCCGCTCCTGAGAAAAAAGGGTCAGAGGTCAGGGGACACAAATGGAGTTTCGCTTGCCCGGCACACCTGTCCAAACGAACGGATGCAAACAGAAAACTCACGACGGGGGCTTCTTGGGGGGTTCTCCTTCCATCTTAGCTTTTTTTGAGTTGGAGGTGGCAGTCGAAGCCTGCTTGTCCTTCACTGCCTTCTTCAGTTCTGCCTTCAGGGTTGCCTCTAGGTTCTCATACTTCTCCTGTACAGCATCAGAACAGAGTAAAGATTTCAATCAGTTGGGGCTTCATTCATTTTACTGCATATAAATCCCTTCCAAAATAACCACTACAGTGAACCACTACTTATAAGGAACTGCAGTACCTTCTTCTTCTGAGGGAGTTCAGCCCACATCTCTGCCAGGAGCTGTGTCACCTCACTTTCCGATAGATCCGGCCTCTGCTGCTGCAGCTTGGCTCGCTTCTCCTCTGAGTAGATGAACATGGCTGAGATGGGCTGCTTGGTGCTATTCGTGTCCCGCTGTGGAGCGATATGGTAAAAACGAGTGGCACAAGTTATCAACATGTGCCACAAGACGATCAATGAGCAGTTAGATGAAAACCATATTTCAAGGTGGTTTTTCTTTCGAGAACCATCACTGGATTCAGACAAGTCCTGACTGAAACCACTTGACAGCTCTAAGTGGAAGAGAGCTGAAAATGTATTGTTTATAATGTCTATCGTCTACAAAATCACGTACATTTATTTATTCAGCTGACACGTTATTTCATGACTTATTTACAGATGTATAATTTTGTACTGGGGCGGTTTTTCGCAGGGTGAGTGCATTGATCAAAGGTAAAACAGCCATAGATAGGATTCGAGCCCATGTCACTGAAGTGCAAGGCTATGGCTCTGACTACTACGCTCAACAAAAATACATGAAATTCCTACACACAATTCTGAATTTATTAACAGAATTAAAGGAGCAGTTGAGAGCCAGCAGAGGGAATTTGCCACCTCTACTCACCTTGGTCCGGGATCTTCTCCTGGAGTACATCTGCATTGCCTCAATTTCTAACTTCACCCGCTGCTTTTCCTCATCTGGGAGGTTCTGTGGAGGCAGAAGGAGATGCAGAGTGACAAACGCGGACAGCGACGCACCTGGAGAACGAGCACCGATGACGAAGATAACGGAGAACTTACGCTCATGTAGCGCTCCATCTCTGCTTGGTATTCTTTCTTTTTCTGAAAAATTAACATAAGTCAGAAATGTCACATGTTGCATTGAGGTTCTCAAGATTTCAACAGCTTTCAGACAAAATATAAAGCAGGCAGCATGGTATAAAAATAAAACATTTGTTTGCACGACAAGAGCACCAACATATTTTATATTCTGATCCAGCAAAAATTATTTCTAGCTTCTCTTATAATGTTATATTTTTGCTAGCCACTTCTCTAGTGCAGGATTTGTAAGGATTTTTATATTTTAAATGTGGCTTGAGAGCCAGTTGAAAAACAACTACAGGTTTCTCTCTACTGGGTGAAACCGTGTGCTAACAATAGTGAGAAGCGGTGTCTTTTAAAATTTTTACCGAGTTTTTATGCTATTTGTATTTTACTGTGCTTTTATAAAAGCCGTCGCATTAACATATTCCCTGACAGCTTGCGTTTTCACTCTTGTCATTCTGAAGAAGCGCTTCACCGGTGAATGTTGTTAACATCTTCCTACCGAAAGGCTCCTTTTCTGCAGCTGGTGTGGAGCATCACACACGTGGCTTTCTTTTCTAGTTTTTAAACACTTCCTTTTATCCATTTTAAATGAGGTCTCTGAACTCAAGGGGCGCTGTTAAAGCAGTCCTCTGATGTGAATGTGGTATTTCTGAGCTAAACAACAGCACGGCAAACACTCACGAGAGGAAAACATGCCGAAGGACTAACGTCTCTTACCTGTTTTTAAAGCCTGCCCTTTTCATCTTAAAAATTAGAGTTTTGGCAGCGTAAAAAATGTGCTGCAATTGCAATCCCCACAAACTGCTGTTTGAAACAACACAATAAGGACGACTGGCTTCCTTTTCTTAATAATTTTTGTTGTTCACATTTTTTAGAATTGTTTCCCTCACGCCAAAGTTGCACAGCAACTGTGTTACACTAAGACTGAACTGCTGCTGGCCAAAACAACAAGGGCAAAGGTTATTAGATAAACAGTTTTTCCACCTGGTGTTATACGTTAGGCAGAAATGCTTTTATACTGAACAATAAGTCCACTATATGAATAAAGAGTGTATATTTTCATAAGCTGCTGTGCAAGGTTTAGTCTTATTGGACCCTGTTACATGAGGGCTGTGAATGAATCTCAGCAAAGATGGTGTTCCTTTGGGCAGATGTGACTAAACTTACAGAACGAACAACAGCAAGCCGTGTGTTTACAGACCTGCTTGCAGCGCTCCTGATAGACATCCCTCTCACTCTGCTTCATCAGCTTCCATTGCTGGCTGCATATCATCATGCGTTCAGCATACGGCATCTCCTTCAATTTGGGCATGATCTCAGTCCAGTACAGGGAGAAGCCATTCCTGAGGAGCACAAGCACAAAAACATACCCTTTACCAGAATGTCTTTAGAGAAAAGCACCTGCTAAATCAATAAATGTAAATGTAAAAGGAATGGTTTAGTATGAAGGCTGGGGTGAGCGCTGCGCTGGCGAGGATTTTTGGAATACTCACTGTGGAGGTTTGTCAGGCCTGCCATCAAACTTGTCCTTCAGCTGCCTCTCGGCCTTGGTCAAAACCACCTTCTTGATGTCACCCTCAGACAGGTTGCACTCAGGATGCTGCTGAATGAACTCCCGCATCATTTCCTGGACAGAGCACACAGAAGACAGTGCTGGCACCTAAGAGTCTTAACTTGAAAAAACAGGCCTGTGTTCCAGGTCTGTCCAAAAAAAAAGGACCGCAGACACACATACAAAGAGCGGGAGGAACACCTGACCTGGGTCACCCACCTCATATGTTTTCTGCTGCTCAAGGGCTTTGATGATCCACTTGAGTTTCTTCTTGTTGGACATCTCCACCCACTGTTTTCCCAGGCTCTCCTTGATGTCCTTGGTGGTTGCCTAGTGACAGGTATATTTATTTACTTACTTTTCAGCATGAATTGAAAGTACTCTGTTATCCACCCATGCAATAACCACTTGTCCAGCGCAAAGCTACAGTGGTCCAGAGTCTATCCTGGTAGCACAGGGTGTGAGGCAGGGCACACTATGAAAAGCATGGACACCATGGTCAGTCCTTCACAAGGTAGACACACATTGTGGCCAATTCTTAATCACAAATTCACCTGAGAGTCACCCAACGGAAGGATCAAAGGAACTACAGCAGGAAGCGGGATTCAATCCTAGGCCCACGGCAGTGGACTTGACACATGTTAACGTGTTTAAGGGTGCATTTGATCTGCCATCTTTGTGGTCATTGACACTCACGTCCGGGTTGGTTTTCAGGACGGACTTCTTCTTGTGGTTGAACCACAGCTGCTGGGGTGTCTTGGGCTTCTGCGGTATTTCGGACTTCTTCGTGTTGTCAACCAGGTCTGGGTGGTTCTCCCTTCACACACAGAGGGGGAAACACATATGTACTTTAAAACATTTCACCGTATCAATGACCCTGCTATCACTTGAGGATCAAGGAGTGTATGATCAAAGAGAAACATGGCTGACAAGGGATTGCAGCCAGAAGGTTATTAATTCAAGTCTCACCAGAGGGAATCCAAACTACCAGAATAAAACTACCCAATTGCAAAAATGGGTATAATTCTAAAAATGCTTTAGAAAATTTAAGACAGCACAACAGTTCTTACCGGAATTTCAAGAGCTGTTGTTCATATACCTCTTTGTCTTTCTGAAAGGCCTCCATGTATTTTGCCTGCAAGGTACATGACACATATTTGCAATAAAATAATAATAGGAGTCAAGTTGAACCTAAATATGCAAGGAAACATAGCTGAGATCTGGCTCATCTGCTCAAGTAAACACGGTACAGACTTTCCCAGTGTTTTTAAATATGTGTTCCAAGATTCCAGGCTGAGATCAGATCTTCTATTACTGAGCCCATTTACAACAAACATTTAGTCATTTATGGGATGACGTTCTCCAAAGCGACATACAACTGAGAGCAATAAAAAGTGTTGCACAATGAACAAACAGACACAGAATTATCAACCACTGCTCATGCTGCTCGTGCTTTTGCTTGTACACATCACTCATGTAGCTGCATACAGAAATAATGTTAAAATATAAAACATGCAGATGACTGTGACAGATGCAGTGATGTCAATTTATGTATCTGTCAGGAGATTAGAAGAGGAAGTGGGTCTGAAATAGCTGTACTTTGAAACCCTTCTTGAATGCTGGGAAGGATTCAACAGCATTCAACAGAAGGGGCTCGTTCCACCACATCAAAGCCAAAACCGAAAAAAATCTACAGACGTTCCTTTTTAGACCCCTCATGAATGGGACCACCATGTGGCCAGAGGTGGAGGAGCACAGCATTCCTGCTAGGGAAAAGCACATTAAACCATCTTCCATACTTCCACCTTAATAGCAGCCATCCCAACATAGTCTTCTTTGCACTTCTTACCTTCTCCCATCTCTCAACGAATCCCTACACTCCTCACCTTCTTGCGGTCCGAGAGTTCCCTGTACTTCTTGGAGAGCACCTTGGTGAGCTCCAGATTGCTGATCTCTGGGTGCAGCTTTGCGTATTTGGCCCTCTTCTCTTTAAAGAACCGGAAGTAGGCTGTCAGGGGCTTCTTGGGGAAGTCGGGGTGTTTCTAGTTCAGAGGAAGAATAAAGCCAGCACATCAGACGAATATGGGAAACCCTCTTACTGTACAGGTAATGTGCTGTCAGGCAGCAATGAAAACCAAGTGTGTGATGAACTCTGCAAAGAGATGCTTACCTTTGCCATTCTGCTCTTTGAGGGGTTCTTGATCAGCTCCTGGGCATCGGAGATCAATTCCGTCAGCGTGCGAAACCTGCGCACCTGCACAACATACAACCATACAAGTTAAAATAAAAAGTCACAGTTCAGTAATAATCATCAACAAAACTAGGGATGAATGCATAAATATGTGAAGAACCTAAACTGCTGGTTTACTTTTTGTGATTTTTTCATTCGCATCATCTGCTAGCAGACACACTCTTGTAACCATGTTAGACTCCTTGTGTTAAATATTCAGGCTATCATCAGAACAAATTATAAGTCATACTTAGACAAAAAGCTACCGTGAAAGGCATCACAGTTGGATGCCTGCTGGGACCAGTGAGAAAGGTCACATCATTAGACGCAGCACACCTCTTTGGACACCTCCTGCCATTTCTGCTTGCACGCCTCTCCGGAAAAGGGTCCAAAGGCAACTTTCACCCAGTCCAGACGCAACTCAGCTGTTTTGTACTTGACGGTGTCTTTCTGGGGGAGGTTCTCCCTCATGCTGTCCAGCAGCTTCAGCAGGTCGTCCAAGGCCCATACTATGGCACCAACACACACTGCTCATGAGCAGCATTGACAATGGCCCCAGGTTTCCCACACCCTGACACAATGCCATCACATTATAAAAAGAACGACAGTAAGCATGACGTGCTCCTCAAACCTGTATTCTCAGCAGAGGCTTCCATGTTTTAACACAGCTTTTGTGGTGTCTTCGTAGGAAGGCAAAGATGCTGTGAATTAAGCAACTGTTAAAATAAAAGGAAATGGATGTGAGTCTACATGGGGCCCGAGAGAAATCATTTAAACTACACATATTTAATAGTTATAATTATTACACGAGGACACAATCTTTTAAATTGTTATTCATCATGACAGACCTTAAAGTCAGTCTCAGCATCCACAGCATCTGACCAGTTTCAGAACTCATCTCCAAGAAAATGAAACTGAAAGTAATGAGCTGGAACACATATACAAACAGTAAATTCAAAGTAAAAACTCAATATCTGAGGCAAAACGTGTCCACCTGACATGCCCATCAGTGACAGACCAACAGGAAACCCAGGATAAAGGCCATGATCATTTCAGACAGACCTGTCACCAAGGGTCACAAACATCTACTAGTCATCATACAACATCTGAGGCCTAACGACTGGTCAGGTGCTGGGGAACCAACATATGTTATCACTCAACAGTTTGCACAGTTTTTGGACGGGGGGTCATATAAGACTTCCTGAAACTTCTGGGGGTTGGAGAGATCAACGCCCCCGACCCCTTTATTACCCACATGCAATATAAACATTAACTGCAACAACTGTTTGCAAAAATCACACCGATCACTTCTTCTCCATAGTTCGCGTTTACAAAGTTAGCAAAGCAGAGATGATCGCGTAAACACCATGTCACATGTACTCTGCCGCCCACCGCGCATCGAACCCGCTCTCTTTACTGCAATTTAGTCTATTTTACTACTCTATTTTCACCTTCGCCACGCTGTCCCTGGGTGCGTGGAGGTGTGCGTGAGCCGGTCCCGCTATAGTTGAGGTCCTGCTGAGCAATGTAAAAAAAATAAAAATTAAAAATTAAAAATTCAGAAGAAGGTGAAGATGGAGAGGCACTGCCCGGCCATGCTGCGAAGCCACACGTGGTTGCCGAGGCCTGTTAATCGATTGCCGACTGACTCGATCCACGGCCGCTATGCATCATGGTGGCCCTTGAGAAGAGGGAAAACGCGCACAAATAAGAGCAAAATCAAACTAAACACGTTTTACTTATTTATTTAAATGTATAGATGTGTTTGAATGTATTTGTGAGGTGTATTTGTTAAAAACATAATAAAATGTGGGCAGGAGGTTCGAAGAGCTCGGCGCTCGGCGGCCTTCGCTGCTTCCCTACGAGAAACGACTGTTCATAAAGCAGTGATTTGATCTAAATGCAAACACTGGCTTATTAAATATGAGATACGAATCGATGTGAACGAGAACATGTCTTCCTGAAGAAATATTCAAGATCCACGTGACTGCTGCCGGAAATGCCAGGGGCCGCAATTCGCCGCAATATTTCAGACGCACGAACAAGTTTCGCTCATAGAATTGCGATCCTCGAGTGGGTGTGGAGCACGTGCTTAAAGTAAAATTTTTTCAAAATGTGATAGAAACGCACAACGTTTTAACACTAACTGTTCATTTGATGTTATATAAAACCTGTACCGGGGAATACATTAATTATATAAATCAAGGATATACCTATATATATATATATATATATATATATATATATATATGTTTAATCAGTCCCATGAATTTTGAAAAATAGGTTAATCCCCGACTAAGAAATTTAACCTTTAAAAGATTGCTGTCCAATATAATCTAAGAATAGATATTTATTGTAATTTACACAAAGGTTCCTGGATTTGAGCTTTTTTGAAGGATAAACGGCACCAATTTGCTTTATTTAATATCTTTAATAAAGTCTTACAAATGAAAACAGCATTAGCACATATTTAAAGCAGACCAGTACAAAATACAACTAAAGATAAATTCAGTGGCCTCTTACTGTTCAACTTGTAAAAGCACATAAAACTGCAAGCATTGTGAATAGCTTGTAAAGCAGCAAAAATAAATAAGTCTATTTTTCCGTTTGCAACTTTTTGATTTTTTTAATATCATCTACATTTCACCCTTGATATATTTACAGAATGGAGAATATTCTCTAAGAGTTATTGGAACACAATTTTCACTCACAGAGGCAAATCTAACAGAGCTTGAAACACTGCTGGAATGAAGATGATACATAAAATTTGAAGTTACTTATACTCCACAAGCCCACTACTACAAATAACGTCAGTACACATTCATATTGTAAATAACTAACACATAATTCTTTTTTTTCAATGTATAAAACTATATAAATACTTTTGCACATACAGGAGCTTATAATAAAGCATTGTTTCACTGAACAGAGGCAGATGGTTCAAGCAGAAACATCATAATTCAGAAATCTTTTATAAACTTAGACCAAAAGATTAAATGACATTAAATGAAATAAGTGACAGTCGTATGAGAGGTAAGATCAAGTGAATTTGAAGTATTAACAGCTCTAATGTTGTGCATAACAAAAAAGATAAAAAGTAAACAGATAACCAGGTAAAAAGAGCAGTTAGTTACTACTATAGGATTATACTTTGGAGATAGTATTTTCAAATTGGATGACCTATATTTTTACATTGGTTTTATAAAAAATTCATATGCAAAAGAATTTGTTTTGGAAAGCTAAAATTCTCCTGAGACATAAACATGCAAATATGGGCACACATACGCATACATACAGACGCACATCCGCTCACACACTCTTACAAGCACACCGCAGGGGGTGGTTACATTGACCGGAAGATCTGTTCTGTATTCTATTTGGAACCTATACTATGTAGGACAGTAACAGCTAACTAAAAGGACATAACTGTAAAAGATTGTTGAGAATTGAATATATCTGCTACAGATGTTTTAAAAAGACTGACGACATTTTATAACAGACTCCTAATTTTGTAGGTGATGGTGGAAACTTTGGTTCCAGGCAATGTGAAGAGTGGCCATCCTGACAAAGTTTCTATGGCAACGGGGACTCGGTGTAGACATCCTCTCCTGGCTCCTCCTCCAGTGTTACCTTGGCATTGTCGGCATCCAGCTGAAAAAGGCAACATGGTCGGGGTCAACGGTGGCAAGTCCCAAGGCATTCAAGATACATGCAGTTCAGGTGTAGCAACAATATTTCCCAGGTGAGCAATAGCCCACTTACACATTTCATCTCCTTCTCTGTGAACAGGCGGCCAGTCATGAATACACGCAGGGGGATGGTGAGGATAAGGACAAAAGGTAAGGCCAGGGAAAAGGTGCTAGACTTCACCACCCACAGGATGACAAGGCACACAACTTGGATCAGGGTGAACAAGTGAATCCGAAGGGGCTTCACCTGCAGAAGCAAAGTGGAGAGGAACAACCGCATAATAACTCATAGCAGATGGCTCAGTGCACCCATGAAAGCATGTAGATATCCTTGGCTACTCTCTCATAGGGGTCCCACAGCAATCCCATGTCTTCATTTTCTGCTGCTATGCTTGATTCAGCTAAATAAGTAATCATCACAACACTGTTTTGTGCAAATAGCTGTGCTTGTTGTAAGGTGAAAGTAATTCTCTGAAGAGTAAGAGATCCCCAGCGAGGACGTTTAGAAGCTGATGCAACTGGCTCAGCAAAATGGTGAGACTTACCACGGTGGCATATGCATCAGAAGGGAAATACTTCTTTGGTGTCAGGAATAGTAAGATACGGTCCCAAAGCTGGATGCCGCTAAGTGATGTGATACCCATGTAGAGGAAAATCCCAAACAGCGCAGTCATTGGGATCATCTTCAGGATGGGTTCCATCAGAATGGACACCCCTGATTTGGACAGGAAAACACTAAAGCTTAAATTTACTAATACAGGAAACTTCTCTTATCTCTAATTAGTACGTGGATTATTTTTCCACAATAATAAATCCAGTTTCATTTCTCTTTTATTAGAACTTCGATAGGGGATATAAAAGGCACCCTTGAGATCTTGACACTGCAAAGTACAACTAGTGGGAACTCACCGACCAGTAAAGCCACCATCATCCCACTGATCCTCTGTTCCAGCACCTTTTCGATCTCCGGTTTAGGCCCCTTGCTCATGACTGTTAAAGCATTTGCATGGGTGACTGTGCGCACGGTGGCGGCACTGAGCCAAGGGACACCAAACAGGGCACTTATGCCACCCATGCTAACCAGGATGAGAAGGTCGAGGTGGAACCCGGAACCCTTCACCATCTTCCGTTCTGGCTTGCTCACGATCAGCCTGTGAGAAAGTGTCTGTTAACCCCTGGAAATTCTAATGCACTTTCTAGTCCAGCAGGTTATATGCTTCATGAGGCAGGTTAAGACATTAACAGGTACAGTTAAAGGGCCGTAATTACTGAAAATTGGGTTTGACTATTTCGCTATTTGAAAATTTTGAATTATGACAAACAATAAAATTTTGGGTTCCCATAAAGGTGGCAGGCATTACACTCACGTGGTAATCTGGGACTCAAGGAAGATGAGGATGAAGACCAGTATGGCTGGAACAATGGAGGCAACCATCATCCAGATGGGAAAATCTTTTTTCTCACCCAAGGGGTTGATGAACCATCCCCGGGCACTGGTGTTGGACACCGTTAGCCCTTTGGGCACCAAAAGTTTCTGTAAAAAGAAATGGCAGAGAAACTATGAGGCTGTTCTCCCATACAAAATCTTTGTTGCTCTTATCCTGGTCTGTGAAGCAAATGTTATTGGTGTCTAAAACCAGGGTCAGGAACTCAATGGTGCTAAAATATTTTGTGGGGAAAAAAACCCAGAAACGGCCAGTAATTTGCCTTTAGCCGAGTAATGTTTACACGTGGGCCTGTCGGTCAAATATATAAATGAGAATCCTTAATAAAAAGCTGCTCCAGACACCTGGACTCTTTCACAGATAGCCATCTGTATCCTCTGTGTGGAAAGAATTTCACCATAGTATAGTACACATTAACATACAGAGGAAACTGCAATGTTTGTGCCATTATAAGATGGACATGGAGAAACATGCGCATCATAATTTGGGTAAACCAAACTCTCACCTGTGTGTAGGCATCCTCAATGCTGATGTCCACGGCGATCATGAAGAAAATGGCAATAGGCACACCAAAATCTCCAATAACACGCCGGAGCTACGGAGCAGTGTGATATGAATCTCGTCAGTTTTAAAACTTTTTAAAGTTATGGATACTGCTTTTGCTATTCAAAGCACTTTACAATAATACAAGTTGCACATAAGAATTTTCTCTGACTTCTCAACCTAGCACACTGCAGAGATTGTGCAGTACGAAAACACTGTTTGGGACTTCTTAGATTTCCCAGACATACATTGATTCTCCGTCTTATGGACCATAAGTTAAACATAACCTTCAAACTTACAGGGCCTGGCAGGAAGTGACCGTTTTTGAACTGCCTGAGGAAGTAGGCGATGAAGAAACAGCCAAACATCAAGCACATGGAGAGCAGAGCAGTATTGGGGTATGCTCTCTCTCGAAGACGGTGGTGTACGGTCACATTGCCGGTCTCGTTGTCATGATGATGGTGTTGTTCGTAAACAGGGTGGAAAGGATCCTCCACTGTTTCGTTCAGGTACTCATAGTTGAGAATAAGGGGGTGGGCTGCAAAAATCTGAAAGCACAGTAGGAGCAGCGCAATGTGACGACACATCTCCCTAAATGACATACCATAAAGCTGAACTAGGCCTGTAAACTGGCGAAAATGTATAATAGCATTCAAACAACAGTTGGAAGGTGGTAGATATGAGTACAGATAGCAGTGGAATATAGGTGGAGGTGGTGAAAGAACAGAAGTAGTAGAGGAAGAGTGGAACAAAGATAAAGATGAGAAGATGTACCCTTATGAGCTTGGCAAATGTCTCGTAGATGAAAATGAGGGAGATGAGGATGGAGAAGATCTCTTGCGTGAAACGGGAGATGTATCTGACCAAGACGCTGCCCTCAGCAGCTACAATGACCACCACGATGATGATTAGCCATACGCCCACCCAGACACGGCCCACGATGTATTCAATGCCTTGAGACTTGCAGAACTGAAATATGGATATACACGTAGCAATGGTGAAAAGCTCAGCTTTAAAAATTATGAACATGTGAACACATTTAGACTCAGTTCAAATAAAGCTTTTGTATCTTTTGTAACTATGTTCTTAACCAAAACATGAAATACCTAGGTGTGTTTGTGTGCATTTATGTAGTCTGCTTAGTATATTATACACAACCGGCCCAGAGAAACTACTTTACTCTCTCTTTTACATCTGTATATGTGCAGAATAACAATAAAGGGAACCTTAAACCTTCTACTGCAGCAGAATTCAATGCTGCTTTGTGGATCCTACTGACAACTTTTGGGCAACTTCTGTAGAAAATGCAGAGCTGTAACAAGCTGCTAACTGTTATGAAGTCAAGAAGCCTACCCCAAAAAAGGCCTCCTCAAACACAAGCAAAGGTCCTGAGAAACCAATAACCAGGATGGGCTGGGCAGCCAGAATGCAAAAGATGACACCCTGAACACAGGTGGAGATCATGAGCTCCGAAACTCCCATCATGTGCTCAGTCTTGTCAGCTATGGAGGAGGATGCACAAGAAGGGCATCAACACAGTGAAAACTCACAAGACATTTATGAATGAATGAGTTGGACTCATGTTGCTGAAACTCTTAGAAGAAGCGATCCACTCACCAAGGAGGCCTCCAAAGGTGATGGCAGGAGAAAGAGCGGCAAAGTAAATGAAGATAATTGCAGCCAAGACCTGAGGGTTGAGGGCATCTGTGAAGTCGCTGAGATAGTGCCGGTAACGTCTCTTTATGTCTTTGACCAAGCCACCAAACGGGCGTCCTGTGCGTGCCAGTGGGTCCTCTTTTGGCTCAGTGATTGGTTTGAGAGCTTCAAGAAAAATTTGCCACCAAAGAGATCAGCCATTGGCTCTTCCTTCATAATCGGAAATGCTCTTCAGAAGGACTTTGGGGTAATGGGTTTAGCTTTCTGACTGTTTCAGAGTCAAAGTTCTCACCTTTTTTGTCATCTAAGTGCAGCCGAGTATCCAAGGATCGGCGCCTTTGCTGCAGCATATTCTTTTGGAAGCTGATCATGTTCCGGAGCATAGTCTCATTCTGGATCTCGGTGGGAGGAATCACGATGCTGCAGTCCATGAAGTCAGCAATGGCATCTGTCAAATCTTTGTCGTTTTCGGCGTTGAACGCATACTTATTGAATGTCTAAGGAGTTGGGAAGGGTTGGATGTCAGCGGGTCATTTTAGGGTTTTCCATAGGCTGCGTGTTGCCCCTGTCCAAACACCACTCTAAATCAAAATGTTTTAAACAAATCTCTCCTATTCTCTCCCTCACCTTGTCAGCCATAAGTGCAGCCATAGCCCTCCCAGACTCGTGGTAGTTGATTTTCTCGCTCGGGCCAACCAGCACGAAGAGGAATCGGACCGGAATTGGGGCCTCAAGGACCGAATGCAGAACTGTAGCATCTTTCAGCCTAACAAAAGCAACTACAGGCTTCTCCAAGAAGTCCAAGGCCCCTGTCAGACACAAGAGAAGAGCAAGCAGCGTGCCAACGTTACTACTGCACATCTGGAAAGCGTACATTTCGGCCTGTGTATTCCAGACACTGGAATTACCGCTGCACATGTGGAAACTGGAAATCACCAGCTGTGTGTCTTTCTTCACGATGCCCTTAATCAACTTTAATCTACGTCAAAGTGGCCAGTTAAAGTTAATGGTACCAGTTGCATAATCAAAAACTTATGGCATAATCTCTAAGTGAAAGAAGATGTTCTTTACCTGGAAGAAACTCTTGTTACAAAAAACAATTATTTGCCAGTAGTTAGGCACACTTCATAGTAAACATGAAAGTCTTATGTATGTATGTAGGTAAGAAAGTGTGTTCATATGCAGCCATTTATTTATTGATTTCTCACACCGGCTGTTCACAACACTTCGTGGCAGGTAGCGCTATCCACACACCTACCTGAAAGGACGACAGAAGCTTCCATGCTGTCACTGTCATCTCTCTGGAAAGGGAAGGTCAGAGGTGAAAGGTTACGCAAGCTGTAGTCTTGGGCACCAGCTTCAAAATGGAGCTCCCTGCATGTTCATAGAGACTAATTTTGCTTAAACATCACACCTCTAAAATCCACTGTGAATCTTTTAGCTGGTGATGTAATGGTATAGGGAATGTTTTCTTGGTGCACATTCAATGTTTTGCACCAACTGAACATTGTCTGAATATCAAGAGCTACCAAAGCACTCCTGCTGACCAGGTGCCTCCCCTCATGACCAGTTTAGTCTTTCTCATATTCTCACACCTCCAGCAGGATAGTGTGCCATGTCACAAAACACATTATCTCAGGATGGTTCCACAAACATGACAGCTTTACTCCGATGAACTGCGCTGCCCCCCCCCCACTCAAGCCAATAATCTTTGGGATGAGGTGGAGAACAATGTCAGCATATATAGCGATACTACACTGTGAAAAAAAGTCTTCAGAAACTGTGAAGCTGTCAAGCAAGCTTGGAATAAAAATCCTGAGGAATGTGTTGAACTGCTTGTTCCTGAATTCATTCCGCTTTGTCCAAAAGAGGGTCCAACTGAATGCAAGGTGCGTGTGCCAGGTCTACCTGTGTATCTAGTAAAGTTGCTGGTGAATATATCTTTTTTCTAAACACCGAAGGATTTTTCCAACACTGAAACCGGAAACTTGCTGGAAACTTACAGCAAACACCATATATTAGCTGTAAAAAATTCCATCTGAGGGTTATGAGCCAGGTTGGGGGGGTCAGTTTATACCTTCTTGCTGACTGAGAAGGTCTGCATTTCTGTCCCAGAAGATGAGGTCTCCTTCAGCTCAGACTGGCTGCAGGAAAAAGCACACAGGCATTTACAACATGTTGGTATGGTACAGGCACAGCATGTCAGAACAGTAAGGCACCGGTACGCAGGTGAACCAAGGCCTTTGAACCTACCTGCGCTTCTGCTGCAGCGCCTTTATTAGGGCTTCGTGCTCACCAGGGTGGATCTCCTTCTTCGTCAGCAGCTCAGTCACCACATTCTCGATAATACCGTCCAGTGTGTCCTCCTCCAGGTCCAGCAGGATCACACCTGAGCACGACCACACAAGGGAAGGGTGGCAGAAAGGGTGTTAGACAGTACCTATGTACCCATACAGGCTTCCCAGCTCAATTCCACATTTACCATTGATCAACCACTGATATTTCTGGATGTTCAGAAATCTTAAAGGTTTACAGTAGCAGACAGTAAGCACACTTTTTGGTTGATGTTGCCTATATGATTGAACTGCAGATCAAAAAGAAAAGGAACTGTTGATGCAAAGGACAGGATCGGCAAGATATGAACAGGTGAGCTGCATTTCCTGCCACCTCACCGGTCAATATGATTCTGCGGAGGTCGATCAGGCTCTTGAACGTGAGGTAGGAGATGTGGGCAGGAGTCCATGTTCCAGTTTTGAAGTTGTAGCTCTCCTCGTAACCCATCCATCGTCCCGTCTCCTGCCAGTGGGCCTCCTCGGTGCCATCTCCCTGGAGCTCATTCAACTCCACGTAGGCCTGCAAGGATACGAAACATACACCTCAGTCCTACAGCAGCTGGGTAGAATGCTGCAGATGGTTGCAAGGAATGCTGGGTAAAAGGATCCGATCCTGGGCTTAAGTAGGCTTGTGGCACAGCAATGCAGCAGAGGGGCAGTGGTGAGCTTCCTCTAGAGGGCTCCTCTACACTCAGCTTTACTGACGGCTTCATTCTTAGTTCTACCAATATTGCGGTAAGTTTTGGACAAAGATGGACTTTACTGCCAGGAAGAACCTTCCCGTGACCTTTGTGTGAAGGGGGAGATGGCCAGAAGGGGGTGCTGGTGGAGATGACTTACCTGACATTCAGGTCTGGGGTTGGCATTGGTGTTGACGTTCAGGGAGGCTGGAACACACAAAGATCACATGGGAAAAGCTTATACCACAAGTAAAGCCATGTCACCATGAAGACATATGCCGTGGTCTTAGATGATGCATTCTTGGAATGGCAATTTAGATGATTAACTGAATCTGAGTCTTTCAGACTGTACAGGAAAGTAAGGAAGAACAGGGAACGTCTGACAGTGAATGTCACAGAGATCCCGTTACCGTCAGGGTCTGGGTAGAAGCCAAACTTCTTTGGGATGGGGATCCCCTCTTCCTGGCAGCGCTTCTCGAGGTCATAGCTGCCAGTGTGGCCCGGTGGGCTCCTGCAAAGCAAATGGGAAGCAAAGGATTAAAAGGCCTGAGACCCCCTACTGGGGGGGGGGGGCACCACCAGCACATCTCTCTGTCTCACCAGGTCTTACGGATGACGGGCCATGGTGAAAACTTTCCATTTACGACACGAGGCCAATCGACTCTGATACAGAGAAAAAGTGTTTTTACAAAAGCCACCCCCCTCGGTCTAACAGGCCTGCTTAATGTCTGCAGTGTGGCAGCGAAGAGGTGTGGATTTTTTAATCTGATGTTTTAAGCTTCACGATTTTGCCGTCGGTATTTAACAGTGTTCTGCAGTAACGTGCCATTCTGTGCCAGGCCAGGAGAGGGCGCACTACTTCAGGCCTCATTTTCAAGAGCTGTGAGAGTTAAAATGTAAGGCTGATGCTCTGTGAAGAAAGCAAGAGTTATACTTTAAACTAAATGTGGGGTTAGATGAAAAAGAGTTTACAAGTTTCAAATATATTTTTGAGCACTGTACCTGTATGAAAACTACTTGACGCACAACTACATGACACACAAGCGATGACAAGGAATTAAAAGCAATAAGAACGTTTCTTCCCGAGCAGAACACTTTGTTACTCGGTAAGTGGGAGCAATGATCGAGATCTGCCGCTCTGTCGATGTGGTCAGGGTGGAGAGGTAAAGCGAGGTGATGTGATTGGATCCGTAGGCGTGCAGACACTCACATTCTGAAGGGAGAAGAAAACCGGGTCTCTCGTTCCCCATAGGACATTTCATTGTCCTGGACATTAAAAGAGAGACAACAAGCGTTACACCTGAAATGATGGAAGCCGGTTTGACAGCCATCATGTCAGGCACACACACAGCTCTCAAGGAGCATCTCACCAACCTTCCTGCTCCTTCTGATGCCACCCCAACTCACCCCTTCAAATGATAAATTGATTTCCATCAGTGTGTGTTGACCTTCCCGATCTATCCTTGTACCCTTAGAAGTGTCTTCACATTACCTAAGAGAACACATCATTTTTGAGACAAAAACCTTTTTGACAAAAAATAAATTAATTAAATGAAGGTGAATCGGGTGTGACACTTTTTTTTGCGGTTGGGGGGGGGGGTGATGCTGAAGGTCTTATCTGCAGGTCACGCCCTTGCTTCAGCTCCACCTTAGCTAGTTGTCACCCACAAACAGCTCCCATTCCATCTCGTACAGCACGACACACTTATATAACAGTTATATTTGCTGCTCGTTGCTATAAAATGTCACTTTAACACTACCTGGTCTCTTCACACTTGCCGTTAACAATGAAACAAGTAATATCTTATTAACTTCTGGGTGCATATGAAAAAAAACATATTTATAATAAACTATTTCTGGCTGTTTATGTTGCTTGACTATTTAATGCAACACAATAAGGGCAGCAGGTGGCGTAGCCATTGAGCTGCTGCTCACATATGAAAGATGTAGCCTTGAATCTCGCCTTCTGATCAAGGTACTTACCCTGAAGTGATAAAAATTACCCTGCTGCCTACACAGGTAAACCATTCCAAGTAGCATAACACTGTAAGCCATTTTGGAGGAAAGCATTCGATTAAATAAATGTAAATATGCAACATTTTTACATATCAAGCTGCAGAAAAATGTATTTCGATCAAGTAGCAAGGAAAATATGAGTCCCTTGTTTGAACCTGTCATCTTCAGGAGAAAATAATACACTGGTGAATGAGGTACTTCTTGGGATTGGTATTTTTCATATGAAAAAAACACCAAAGCTGCAAAAAAGGCACGAAGAAGGGCAGCTAAATGGCCATTAACACTCTTCGCCATCTGTTTACCACTGGAACTCACTGAACCTCATCCCTTGCACCTTGTGTGAACAAGCAGTGCAACACAAGCGCCCTCCCAACATCACCAATGCCTGAAAATGTGACCCTTCTTACCCGTTACCACCGCCAGGCAGAGGAAGACTGTACACAGCACCGTAGCTGGATCACTTTGTTCTAACACCTCTGGCCACTGTCCACCTTGCGTTTTCAAAACTCTACCTGGTCCAGTGTATCTGACTGAGTTCTGAACTGGACGGGCCTTTTTGTGGTGTGGGCTGAAGGCACTACCTTCACCCTGCACCTCTGCCCCCCACAGCTTAGTTATTCTGCTATAGATGTTTAATGCAGTGCTAGGAATTTGATTGTACTCATTAACTCTTCTCTGCTTGCCGTACCTTTCACCCCAGCATACACGAGCCAGGATGGACGGGGCAAGTGCATGTAACCTTTGAAAAACTTCTCCAGAAGTGTTGTGAAGGGGAAATACTGAGCACTGTGCACCATCTTGGGAGCCAGTAACACTTTAACCGCTCTGCTTGTGACCGCTCGTTTTTTCATCGTGACTTCTGCATTGAAACCAAACTGACCGCTGACATTGCATAAAAAAAATAAATAAATTGAATATTGCTTTATGATTAACCAGTTCGTGGAGATTGAAGTTAATATTAAAAACACTTTAACCGCGTCCATCGCAATTACACAAACATGCAGAGGGGTATTCCTTTTTTTGCCCATGGTATAAACCAAAAAACATGACTGGTTTTAGGAAAGATCACAGAAAATGATGAAATGATGTGACTACAGCATTTTTGTTGCAGTCAATACAGTTTAAAGTTGATGCTGAAAAATTGTGGCCCTGGGTGCACCCTGGACAAGCAGCAGCTACCTTGGCTCCACTTGCTCTGGCATTTACACTAACCCTGCTTCGGCTTCAGCAAAAGGTAAAAAAAATCACGAATCAAACGAATAATTTTGACGCCATTTCTGGGCCTCTTACCTGAGGAGAGGTAATCCAACAGGTCTGGGGCTGCAGGTAGCGTGTAGGGCAGCTCCGTGCGTGAGTAGGTGTTCGACGATAGTGTGGTTTGCACGGTGAGCCAGGGTGGGGAACACCCAGCCAAACTGCATCGCTGAGTCACGTTTGTCTTTGCATTCTGGGGCCCCTAGAAAACCCCCCCCCCCGAACATGTCACTCCACCCATGACCCCCTGTCCCCAACCCCACTATGGGTGATGGGCCGATAAACCCATCTCCACAGACAAATAGCCCAATCAGCTCATGACACCTTGACACAGAGTTGTTTCATCCCATGCCCCCCCCCCCCACCCACCACCTCCACCCTCCAGACCAGGGGGTCTCTTGGTGCTTCAGTAAAGACCTGCAAAGTATGCCGGGGCAATGGCAGAAACTTATCGAGGATGGAACATCTTGAGCTGTGACGTGAGCTTGTTTACGCAGCCGGGATTCCCTTCACTGGCAGGGGGAAGCCCTCCTCTTGACCTTGTTTATCATATTTTTAAGTCATAACCTTCTGCAAACATACTCTGCAGGAAGGAAGGATGAAAAATCTCAAAATAGAACCCAAACACTTAGCAACCAAACAAGTACTTGAGTAATCAGCAATCTTGATGCAATGACCCATCAAACCCATTCTTGATTGGAGTAGCTCTCAAAGGTTTTTTGGCAGCAGTAGATTGTATAGAAAGAGCACCAATATTAATCTGGACTTAAAAACACATAAAGTTTTGTGATCAAATGGCAGCTCAAACAGCTTAGCCTAGCCTGGCTGGGCATTTACCCAGAATACTCCAGTTATTATTCTGCTGCATGGACTCATTTCCATCGTGTCCTTGTTGGTGCTCTGTATTTCTTCAGCCATGATGCTTAGTGGGATGATGTGTTTGTCGGGGGTTGGGAGGGTTGAAGAAGACTGCAGAGGACCACAGTAATCCTCACCATCTGACTCCAGGACCAAATCGGACCGCGTACCTAAACTGTTCTCCTCCGAGATCCACACACCGCAACAGACTCAGGGCTGTGACTGGGACAACTTCACGAGGGCTTTGGGGCCCAACGGCAACCTTCACAGAGATTTCATTGTCTATTTAGGGGCGGCAAACTGTGGAATGATCTGTTTTAAAAGTCAAGGCCCTGTCAATCAAACAAATCTGACACACATGAAATGTATTATATTATAATATCAATAATGAAGTGACGCACAGCTCCCAGATTGTGGGTTGAGATGTGGCTCAGTCTGAGTGAAGTTTGTGTGTTCTGCTGGTGTCTTTGTGGGTTTCCTCCCACAATCCAGATACGTGCATTTCCGGGATAGGCTCTGGACCACCGTGACTCTGCACTGGCCAAGCTGCTGTTGACAACAGATGGATGGAACTGCTGACATTACTGGGATAATAAACTTCAAAACTTTTTAATTTCTGCCCGGTACTGTATCAGCACATTTTAACAAGGCTCCAAATGTTAAGTTGGCAATATGAAAAAACAGCAAATGTATATTTTTCAGTTCCTAATAATCCTGCATAGCCTCTAAAGTGCCTGCAAAAGGAGTGGCAGGAGCTGCTGCAGGATGGCAGGAAAGCCAAGCAGGAGGGGGAGACACAAGAAAGCAGCTTGAACAACTTGAGGTGGTTGAAGGAGAGAAGAAAGTGTCGTTCGAAGATTGTTCTAGTGCTCTGAGGTGTGTTGAGTGCCGAGTGTGTTATCATGAGCTCAAGCTGCCTATCTGAAGCTCCCATGTGCTGGTCTCTCACTGCCATTATCTACCATGTTACACAGAGCCTCCACGGAGCCAGTGGCCCACCCTCCACATATATTACATTTCCTTGCATTCCTTACCTCAGTTCTTATTATTGTATTATTAGTTCTTATTATATCACTTCTTCCTTTTCATCTTCTTCTTCTTCTTCTCCTCCTCATTATTATTATTATTATTATTATTATTATTATTATTACGCATCCATGCATTATCATTTCCTGCTTTATCCTGCACAAGGTCATGATCTCAGAATCATAGGGTGCTAAGATACGAAACAAATCTTGGATTAGATTTATTATTATTATTATTATTATTATCATTATTATTACTCAAAGATCTTGTATTAATTCAGTTTTACACTTTGCCACATTATGAGGCAAAATATGCTTTCATTTATTTGTAAATGTCGGGTTCTACCCTGTGATTTCTACCCTCAGCTATGTTCAGACACACGTGATCTTCCGGTAACTTGAAACCAAGTGTCACATGCTGTGAGAGAGGTGCATCGAGTCCCCCTGTTTCTGGTGATTCTTCTGTTCAGCTTTCATTTATTTCACTCTATTCATCCCCCAGCCAATTAAGATACTTCTCAGCAACATGGCCCCTCCTTTCCTGAGTTGCCATGGCGAGATCTACGGAGATCGTATAAAGAGACGAAATACCTCCAGCCTTTATGGGAACACAAGACACAAGGCGTTCACCTGACACGGTCTAATTCTTCCACCTTCATGCTGCATTTGCTGCTCAGCAGGTTCTGCAGCTCAAAAAAACCAAGTGACAAGGCTGCAGATCAGGAATCGCCTTTTCGTTTCATTATTAGTAATGATAGGCATAAAGAGTCAACCTCACCCATAGAGGTGGTTGCCAGGCCTACAGCTGCTTTGACAGGAGTGAAGGCCCAGGTGGGCCAGGTCTGCACGTGTGCTTTGGCAGCGGCGCCATTCACCAATGGGAGGCCACATGCGGCATATTTTGAATAAATATCAAGAATACGAATGGCGCGGTGGCCATGACACAGAGGAGGCAGAGCGGAGAAAAGGCGGGTCAGTTCAGGGCGATTAGCTCTATCTGCGCAGGAGCGAGGGAGATGCCACTGTTATCATACCCCCCCCAGAGTCACTAGCCAGGAACCACCTTGCGAGGAGACAGCCTCACAATGACTCTCTGTAAGCTTTAGGAAAATGGACATTAACTGAAGAGACATCAGTTTCCATAAGTGAATAAATCCACGCCATGCTACTGAGATAATGGATACGGAGCAACAAACCTGCCTGTGCAGCTCCTCCAAGTACAACATCACACCAGTATCTCACACACTCACTCACCTGTGTTCTATTTAATTTTTTTATTTTTAAACCAGTCCTACCATTTAGACAGGACATGTTCCACTTAAAGATCGCCCGTATAGCTTATTCAGCAATATCACATTTTTATATTAATAAAACAGAACACCTTGCTTTTAAAATCTTCTAACATATCAACACTGGAAAACCTCGGCAGTTATAATTCTTCATTTAACAGAATAAATGATTCAAGTGCCAAGGCAACTTAAGAGAGTTTATACAGAGATATGCAGGTTTTTTTCTAAACATGACATTTCTGATATTTGGGAATATCAGGTGGCAAATAACAGTGGAAGAAGCACTGGACACCCGGTGGGGTGGTCATTACCTACAGTTTTGGCAATGTGGACGGAAGATTTCGATCTGATGTGGAGGAAAACAGAAAATGAAGGGAGGCCTGTTTGAGCAGACATACTGCATGGCTTGTAAACTTTTGATCTCAAGTTTCAAATTTCAGTTCTTTTTGTCAGTTAGGCGTTTTTCTCATTAAGTGAATAGATCTGTCATTTATGTATTAATGGCACACGACATTTTGCCGTCACCCACTGCTGACCACAACAGGCCCATCTGACAGCCCCTATTACTACGGCACATCTGCATTGTCCAGACATAACAAAAGTGGGATTCAAGCTGTAAACAATCTGTTGAGTCATATCTCAAGTCACAATTGCATTTATGTTACACATTTGTAATAGACTATATTGTACTGTGCTATGCTGAGGGGAGGAAATTTGGTTACTATACAACATAACCATTTGTCATTTCATCTAGACCATGAGTCAGCCGTCCCCATGCGAGCCATTATGCCCGTTTCTTACACAAGGGACCAGCTGTCCTTGCTTCTTCTGAGGATGTGCCTCATGAGCTAGAGCTGGCGTGGGAGGTGGTGTTTGTGATGATGCTCTTGAGCAGGGTACTTGCCCTCAACAGGCACAGTAAAAGTTACCCCACTGTATAAACAGGTAAATCACTGTGAGTACTTTGGTGTGCAAACTTATTTTCATATGTTGCTTTGGAAGACAGACAAATAATCATAATAAGGACATATATTTCGTATGATTCCCTCCCAGCTGCACAAGAGGCCGAACCCATCGAGGCCTTGTTTTTGATATTGTAAGTTTAACTAAATGGGTCACCTATAAAAATATCCACTTCCCAAATAAAATCAGCTTCCTAAACCCACATTTTGTAAGAGTATCTGGATTTTAAGTGTAAATGGCCCAGTCCTGGATGTGTACAGTGAGGATTAAGTGAAGAAAACACGTTATGGTTCATACCCTGAGTTTTTTATTAATGTTCCAGTTGTTCCCAGGTGTTTCAAACACATGTGACAGCTGTACAGTTACTATTTGTTTCCTTTAAATTTGGCATTGCTACTTCAGACAAACTTCTTTCCTGACAATAGTTCTTTACTAAACTCTACTAAAAAAGGGGGGGGGGAAAACTGGCACACCGCTCTGCCGCTGCCTTCTGGTTTAAAAAAAAAAAGTACACCTGAGGTATGAAGCAATTATTTCAAAGAAACTGCCACTGCTGCTCGGTTAATAAACACCACGGCGCGACATCTTAAGACTGAGGTGAGCTTCAGGTCAACTAACTTGTAACCCATTTCCAGGACCAGCACAAGTGTGCCAACACCTCTGAGGGAGAAGCAAAATCTTAGCCTCCAGTCTCCTTGTCCTCCCTGGCCTTTGACCCCGGTGCCTTAAACTACAAGGATGTCAAGACAAGAAATTTCCCACTATAGCCTTCTACATTTCAGCTTAGTCATCATGAACGTCTGGACCTCCTGGCGAGGCACAGGCGGGAGGAGAGGACACCGAAGCTCATGACTGGGTGAGGGGTCCTTGCAGGGTCACTGTGATTTTACCCCTGGGAACAACAAGGGGGGAAAAGGAATTGGAAACTAAACAACCCCAAATATGTTATGATTTCTGTTACATCAAAATTATCTTTCTAAGATGTCTGTGTAAGGATAATAGGGGTTTGATGCTTTAAAACATACAGCTATAATTCAATTCAGTGCCAATTAATGTCATTTTCTGTGGTCTGACTGGGCCCCAGAGGGACAAGCAGGGTTTGGTGGGACGGTCTGGGAGGGGCGGGAGGGTGGATGGTGGCACGCCGACTACATAATGACACACGATGAATGGCTTTTGGTGATCTTCTCCATGGGCTTCCCATCGGAGGCCCTCTGCACGGTGTACAGCACCTGTGGACGAACACGGCATTCAATGGTATGGAATTAAGCCGGTCAGCCGGGCCCGGGTGGCAGGCGGAAAACAAGGTGCTCACATCTTCGGTGGAAGGGAAGCCTCCCATCTGGAGCTTGGAGAACACCAGCTGCCCATTGATCTCCACTTCGAAGCTTCCTGGAAAAGACAAATGTTTGGCGAGATGTTTTCAGGAAGTTTCAGGAGACATCGATTACACGCTCTATTACATCATCGTCATGTCTGCCGTGAGTCGGGTGAATAACATTTCCTTCTGGCTGGCCGGGTGCTCTCACCTCGTCGTCCGATGAAGCCCGACACCTCCGCCCCAGTGAACTTTGCCCGGATAGCATGGGCAAGCTCCTGGTAGCGGGGCTCGTACCCTCATCCGCCACTGCACCGAGGGACAGAGACGGGAACGGGGTGAGGGGTAAAAACACCGTGCAGAAAACTGGTCAGACAAGATCAGCCTGCTTAACCTAATAAAAATTTTTCTACCCCAAATCAACAGCTGTCATAGCACACTGCAGCCCATCAGGCACACAGGTGCATTGTGTGTGTGTGTGTGTGTGTGTGTGTGTGTGCTTCTTCCATGTCAAATGATAAAAAACCAACAGAATAGAATTATTCATTATTATACTACAGTCACACGCACTGACCCCAAGGGAGAAACATTAGGTGCCATTAAGGCAGATGATATCAACAACATGAAACAACTTGTTTATTTCCAAAAATTGAGCTGCGTCACATCCTAAAACATGAGCATCACCTGCGGCAGGTGACAGTGTACAATACCACCAGCCTGCAGTCGAAGCCACTGACCTCTGTGTGTGCGTGCACGGGTGTGTGTGTTAAGAAAATGACTAACCAAAAGAGGGAGCTTCGACATACAGGTAAAATCACGCGAATCACCTTACAGGTGATCTTCATTCAGCACATTAGCATTAAAAAAATCCAACTACCTTGTTAACGGGGGGGAAGTACTTATGCTCTCAGTTATAACACATTTCACATTTGCAATTAATTCAACACTGATTTGCAGAAATATTTCACACTGACATTTAAGCATATTTTCCTGCTGATCAGCATAAAAAAGCCCAATTAAATCCAATGTGATCCAGTGTGGGAAAAGATCAAACATGAGGAAGTCAAGGGGGGGTTGGGTTGAAAACTTTTTTTATCTCAGTATGGAAAAAAAAAATATATATATATACACAGAGAGAGAGAGAGCTCATGAAATCACACCTCATCTCTTGCATGTATCTGCATGCTTTTACTTAGATATTTATAATTTTTTTTCAAATTCAAAAGCTTCATTTTGGCATCATTGTGGTGAAGAAAACACAAACTTGACAAACTGTTTGAGTGTCTGTGTGTGTGTATTTGTGTGTGTGTGTGCAATATATACAACAAAAATATAATCGACCCATGAAATAAAAAAACAGAAATGATCCAGAAAAGAATAAACAACAACATATTCCAGGAAAGCATACATTCATTTATTAGTATCTGCATTATTTACATCACTATTAGTATTATTGTACTAGTTTTGCTCAGATTTTTACCGCACCAGGGTGTGCTAGTTTATATCTGTCATGTATATTTAGAGGAGCCCTTCCTCTACAGCTGAATTTACAGTATAAATGACAGTGTGCATAATAACTTACCAATATTCTATTTTAATTTTCACAGTCATGATGTGCAGGTGAGGCGGCGGGACGGAGGTTCCTGCTCCGGGGCGCCAGCGATGGAACCCGACTTGCGTGACAGAGGAGAGGTGCTGTGCAACCTGTTTGCTCTGTTGCCGAGGGAGCGTCTCACCTGGCAGGTGAGCACAGCGGCGCCTGGGGTGTTTGTGGTGACGTCAGCCAGGCAGCAGTGAGCACGACACGGAAATGCCTTTTAAATTTTTAATAGATAGCAGCGCACTTAAGGTAAATATGCAAATTGTGTGAGAATGCTTTACCTGTTCTGGCTTTGCTGAAACCTGAGGGCAGCATCAGGACCCAACAACATTTAGTAGTACCTAATGGGGATTAATAAATGTGAGAGTATAAAAAACGTAAATAATAAATATGAAACATACTGAAAAATGCTTTATCTTAGGACTGGATGAGATATAACTTAGTTAATACCTGCTGGAAAATTCAGCCGTAAAACAGAGCACAGGTAGCAAAAGGTGCGAAACACATAAATGACAAATTAGCAATAATGTGGAGATAAATCAAAGTAAATCCATATTCAGAAGCTGCTGATGATGATCACTGTTACAGGAAATGATTAGCTTTTTCTACCCCAAAAACGTTTCAAAACTCAGTTTGCGGCTTGGGTGCCATTTTTTTAAATAGTAATCTTCAATTACTTTAAACAAAATTAGATCAAGATTTAATGGAGACATAAAGGGAAACTTCACGTGTACCAGATTTATTGCCAATACAATACTGAAACTGTTGTTCATCCAAGGAGCCTTTGTTGATAAACTTAGCTGAGATCCTGTTAAAAGACACTAAAAGTTCTCATTTTAGATAATAATCAGCACTGTGACGAATATTAGCTCCTTGTAAACAGATTAAATCGCACATCAACAGTACAGTATTGGGTCCAGGGCTGTAATTTACTGTAACTTATTTGGAGTAATGCCGCACATGACCGCTGGGGGGCAGTAAAAAAGCCGTCACAGTTCATGTCTTTCAGCCCTACAGTTAGATATAAAGACAAACAGACTTTTGAAATTTCAGAAGCCATTCCATCTTTAGAAAAAGTTTACTCATAAAACCATTAGCTGTTGTGCTGAAAAGTAATTGAAGCACATTTTAATTTCAGCTATTTACTGTATACGGCACTGATCACAAACGTAAATTACTTTTAAATGTGTATATCCCAAAACAATATGTCCTTCATTACAGTTATGACTCACGATTGCTGAGTAAATTAATGTCGGCTCCAGCAATATTGCCTTTGTGTGGACTGGGCAGTAAACGCGGGAATTTTTACCTCCCTGGTGAACAGCACTGTGGTCAGGAAAAGGAAGCCAACATTCCTTGAGACATGAAATATTTGCGTAGTACGATTTGGCCGTGTGCTTAAACCTAAACATGTTTCACTTTCAAAACATTCCTCCTTGTTTTCCGCGGCCCCGCTAATTCCCACAACCCCCCACCGGGGCACCATAATCCATCTGTGCAGCAGGTTTAGAATACCTCATCTGGCAGTGGCTCTACAAACCATTTTACCATATTTGTCCCATTGGCAGAGCTTGGGGTTCTTTACCTTTATCACTTCAGGATAAGCACCTAGACAGGAGTAGGATCTGATCCAACAGCCTTCAGGTGACCAGTGTGCATCTTGCCACGCTACTTGCTTATAAACCAAGTCTAAGAAGAAAATTAAAGGTTGGTGCAGATGTCACTGAGCCCTTTATTATGTTGGGTGGAGCAGGCCTTGGCTTGGCAGGGTGGGGCATTGGGTCAGGACCCTCTGTTAACAACCGCTAACCACAGCTGAACAGATTCATTGAGCCTACATAACGCTGGAGGGCCTGGTGGGCAGGGTGGAGGACGTGTCTGGACTGCATCTAAACGGAACAAAAGGAAGGAGGTGAGCAAGTGGCGCCGTGCTGCGGACACAGCTCCCTGCTAACTGGTGAATCACCCCACTGCAACCCACAGTGGCGCAAACCTAACATGAAACACATGCCAGCTGACAGCGGGTCCGACCTCGGGTGCTGAGTCGCCATAACGGCTTTGTCAACAGGACCGTGCAGTCCGGTGAGGACCCCAAGAATGTGTGGAGAACCCGAAGAGAACCCAGACCCCACTGACTGAGGAACATTTGTGCCCCTCCATGAGGCTCAGAACAAATCAGAAGGTTGTTGTGCAAATTCACATTTTGAGGGACGACAATTATTATTATTGATGTATTTACCTCACACGTTCCTCCAACGCAGGACAGAGATTTACACCTGGGTCATTTTTACTGCACCAATTCAGGGTAAATACCTTGATCAAGGGAACTACAGCAGCAGGGGGGATTTGAGCTACAGCGCTGTAGCGTTGGCCACTACGCCACTCGCTGGCCCACATCCAACAGCTTGAATAATAGTCTTCATTGATGGTGTTATCTGTACGACTTTCATTTCTTATTTCCCTTACTTCTTTTCCGTTTATTCTCCACACAGCTGATCTCGCTCTCTACTGCTGTACTACTTCTTCAACTTCCTCTGCTTAATTTACGCCTTCTTTTGTTTATGTCTGTTTATATATTGATCTTTCCACTTATTTATTTTGTTACATCTTCTCACTTTCATCATGTGCATTTTGTACGGTGCTGCAGCCAAGTGCAGTGTCTCTCAGGGAGGGAATTATCGAGAACGTTTTTCTTTCTTTCGTTTGTTTATTCAGGATGAATAATGCGCTCAAGTAATGTTCTCAAATCTCACATAATCGACATGACGCCACTGCGAAGAAGAACCAACCACGTCCAGAAGCTTCACCTGCACAAGGTCTAGCCTGCTTTTACATAAGAAGAAAACAGGAAACCCACATAATGCAAAGTGCACAAAAAATAAATGTACAATAGGGTAACAAGACCAAAAATGCAAAGCAACAAATGCGGGTTTCCTCTAACAGAGGGAGTTCAGTTCAAAGCTGAAGATGTTTGTGCTGGGAGGACAGGTGGGGGGTGCTGTGATATCAGGTGGAGGTTTGCTGTGAGACGAGGTAAGCTGAAGTGAGAAAAGTAAGTGGACATGTGCTTCTGTAGTGTCCAGCACCAGTGGTCCAGAAATCACGGTGTGGTCTGAGATCAATGTGCCCGTTTGTTCGTCCTGTGCCACTGAGAAGGATGAGTCGACAGCCCGAGGGGGTAGTGCCAGTGGGGCCCCAGGGGGGAGGGGGGGGGCAAAACAACAAACCTCCTGTTGTTCCCAAGGGGGATACAGAGTTCACACTCAGAGGACCGCCATCCCGTCACGTTGCGGCGGCTGCTTATGTCACGCTTACTTCTAATAGATCTTTTGAACAACTATGAAACTGAAAAGCATTAAAAGACAATAAAATATGCAATTCTGTAGTTATTATGTGCTCACAGTCATGAGCATAAAAAAGAGGTTGAGTTGTGAGTTCTTAAGGGGAGGATTGAAAAATCCCAGAGGGAAATTTTGAAGGGTGAATTAAAAGCAGCCTCTGTGTTTGTGTCAGTTTTTTCTAATTCCTCATTTTTAATAAAAATGGCAAATTATCGACATAGACGAGTCCCTCAGAACGGCTGCTAATTCCCCTCTTAATTGTTCCGCTGCTGCATCACTTTGCACATTTTTAATTGACTTAGTGATTTGAATGTTACAACAGCAGCATGGAGGCAGAGTGTGTGTGTGTGTGTGTGTGTGTGTGTGTGTGTGTGTGTGCTGGAAGGGATAGAAGTGGAAGTGTGACACACTGGCTCCTCTACAAACAAACCTTGGACTGGAAATTAGTCCATATAACTTGATTTGCTTGTAAATAAACAGTCACTTCCAACAATTAGTCACAATTAGTAAAAGCATAAAAATACAGATTTCCCTCAATTTGTTTGCTCATCAGTTCTGTAAAATCCTCTGGCAAATCTGTGATAAATAGAATATTCTGTAAGACTCGTTTAATTTTACTCATCTAATTAACTTTGAATAAAATTAAAATCAGTATAAAATTGCTGAAATTATTTCCACAACCTCATACCCAGTGCCGGCAGCTGACCAGTTTGTAACCGTGTGGATGTTTGTCAGCTTCTGGTCACTTTCCACTTTCTTTATTTTCAGGACGTTGAAAAGTTGAAATTTGCTTTCCTGATTTATTTACATGTTAAACCTTTGCGTGCAAAAATAAACGAAATGTTTATTTCAGCATTTTTATTCCCTTCAGACTGCAATAGAATTAAACCTTTTTTAAAACTGATATAAATAAAATAACTTTCATCCACAAACCCCAAAGTTCCTGTTGTTTCATCCCACAAACTCGCAGCTCAGCCTGATCTGTGAACACGGAAATATAGGTGGCTTTCGCTCTGCAACTGACTGCAGAAAAGAGAAAAAGGAGGAAATAATGTAGGAAATGGTTTTAGCTTAAAGAACTAAGTGAAATGTTTGGAACGCAAGGTGCCGGTGTGTAGCTGGTGCTGAACGTGCTGAAGAGGGGAGTGTGTAGTGGTAGACATGCAGGGCGCTGGGAGCTCGAAATGGTGATGTGTTTTAAGTGTGAACATGCTGAGTCCCGGGTGTTAGGAGTGTTCCATATGAGCTGCTGTTAAGGGATCCATTAGCTCTCTGCTCTACCTACCCCCCCCCCCCCCCCCCCCCCCCCCCCAAAAAATCCCCCCCTTTTTTTTTTTTTTTCCCTTTT
>UFQX01000208.1:964935-1027990 GCA_900497675.1 Arapaima gigas | reverse complement strand
CCCCCCCCCCCCCCCCCAAGGCCCAGCAAACGGATCTGCCACTCGACAGGAAGGTAGAAAGAAATGGATCTCTTTTATTGAAGCGTTTTAAGAAACAATTATGGTGCCACATCCATCTCCATTAGTAGGACGACAGAGAGACCAGGCTGAGCTCTTGGGCTCGTGTTTCCCACTGAGCTATTTTTTCAGGTGGCCTGGGACGAGGGCACGGCAACCTGGAAACGGAGAGGTGAAGGGGGCAGGGCGGGGCTGTCCGTGCAGTCCAAGCTAAACAGAGTCACTGCCTGACCTCCTGTGGATGGTACTGGAGCCGTCCCCAAGGAAGGCGTCATAATTTGCAGGAAGGGAGTTGTTAACATCAGTCCTCCTGATGGATGATGTCTCCTTGTCGAGATTTACAAGGAAGAGGGAGTTCTGCTCACATCTGCTTTGACGACAACTGGCCACAAAGGGAGAAGGATGACACTGACCATCCAAATTCTGAACTTCTTCAGTGCTCCAGTAAACAAGAAAGAAGATCATATGAAGAACACAGTCATCCTTCCTTAAAAACTACCGATCCATCCATCCATCCTTTGATCTAAACACCTAAGCATCCATCTGTCCATCTAAACATCCATCTGTCTATCTAGCCAACTTCTGCAACTGCTTGTCCAATGCAGGATCCACAGACTGTCCTGGAAGCATACAATGTGAGGCAGGGTGCCCACTGGACGGGATGCCAGTCCATTCCTGGGAAATCACACACGCGGTGAACAGTTTGACTGAAACATGTGTCTTTGGACCGTGGGAGGAAAGCAGAGCGCCCAGAGGAAACACACAAAACCACAAGTGAAACATGCAGACTCTGCACAGACTGAGCTGGATTCAAAGCCACGCTGATACCCAGAGCTCAGGAGGTGTGAGCAGTAGTGCTACCAGCTGCACCTTCACACCAAAGCACTGAATGTGGATGGAAAACTCGCACATTTCCACTTACAGATGATGCTGCAGTCATGCTGTTATGTAAGCCACGTCCAGAACATCCCACAGACACCTTGCTTTCGTGTCCCGGCAATTGCTGCTTAACCCCCCTGAGCTCAGCAGTTAACCTGCGACAGTTCTGAAGGGACTATTTTGTTCCTCTCCAGGAAGACCGAGGAGCACATTTAAGTGAGAAGTGTGTCTTCATAAAGTAGAGCCAGCAGAGACTCTGTGATCTTAGACCCAACACTTGGGCAAAATAAACGGCCGTCAGGTTAAGTAATAAAGTGTAATATGTAATACATGGTTTTATTGAACTGGTGGCTCTTGCCAAGGAAATGACAAGGTGACTCCCCAACTTCATGCAGCAGTTGCAATATATCTGTAGAAGTTTGAAGCACGAACTTCGTGTTCAGCGGGCTGTGAGGTGTTGTTTTTTTGGAGTGGCGGGTTTTATTACAGGAAATAAAAAAACAACCAAGTTCCCCCCTATTGGCTACAAGACTGGTGGCAGGACAAAAACACCAGAACCAACAATGTTAACTGTACCACTCGCTAGTCAGGTCAGCGCTTTTATTATTATTATTATTGTTGTTGTTGTTGTTGTTGTTGTTGTTGTTGTTGTTGTTGTTGTTGGATGAGTCAGAGCTTCTGGATAGGAAATCACAGAGCCATTTGCTTCTCCTGCCTCAAGAGGCAGAACCTGCGCTTTGTAGATACTGGTTTATATACTGTACTTATCCCAGCATGATTGAAGGTATTATTCAAGTTGTTAATGTATTAACAGGTCCACAGACAAAATAAATAAGCAATCTGCTTGTATATTAAATATTTATCCATTTATCCGATGCTTTTCTCCAGAGCAACTTGCTACGTGAGGTTTGCACGCTGAGCAACTTACACTGATTTATCTGTTTATACAGCTCGGTCATTTTTACTGTATCAGTTCAGTTTGAGTACCTCGATCAAAGGCATGAAAAACCCTTCAACAAACATACAGGCAGGAAAACATCTGACCTCAACCAGTAACAATTTATTTCTTTACTTCTGCTTCCTGGCACCCTGGACCTGGAAGGTTGGGGTGTTTTCAGAATGTGAGGATCTGTGGGGTCAGGGAGCAATTACTCCAAACAGGGGGCATGAAATCCATCCCCACTGCAATTCTCTGCCCGCGTCGTAGGGGGTAAACAAACTGCGTCGGGGTAATTACAGGGTAAAATACAGGTCCATGAGTGTAAACCTTTTCCAAACCTCACCTGGGATGATGTGCAAGTAACAGAAAAGGCACAACGGCAAACTTCCAGTGTCCCTGGTCACTCCTTCCTCCCTGCCCTGTGACCCCTGCTGCCCCCCAGAGGAAGCGGGGTTATTTATACCGGTGTATAGATTTTGCGGTCTTGTCAGGAGGGCCACATGGGACTGGTGAGGGCAAAGAGTGTCTGGTGGGCAGGACTGAAAGGATTAACCCCAGTGATTATGATGATTTGGCAAAATGGGAGGGTAAACACTAACTAAGCTCTCAGTCCATTAGCAGACCCCGGGTCCCACAGTTCATTTTCATATTGATTTCAGAGACGGGAGTGGGGTGGGGGGGGGCATGCCAATAATGTAAAGGAAAGAGGTCCATGTGAACGTGTGCATGCTCAGCATCATGGTAGCGACGAAGCGGTGGTCAGCAGCTGACTTTGAAGGTCTGGACCTCACACTGCGCCCCCCCCACCTTCCCCACGGGATGTGATTGCCTGCAATACTCATCTAATACGTATTTAAGATCATTGCTATTATTTATTCATTCAGCAAATGGCTCTTGTCAGGGCAACACAAGTTCAGGGTACTGTAGCAGGAGCAAACCCAAATCCTTTGGCTAGAAGGTCACAGCTCAAACCATGTCGCCAACTTTCTGCCCAAAACCAGCCATAAAATTTTAACTTGACGTACATCCCATTCACTCCCTTCACAATCTAGTGAACTCACTCGGAGTTGACGAAACAGGGCTGGCTTTACTGTAAGTGTTTGGGGTAAAATGCTGGCGGATCATTATTACCCTTCTGTCACGTAGCAGCCAACAGATCCTTCTGCATCTGCTGCCATCACACAGAAAGTTAACTCAACCCCAGACCTACTTTAAAACTACTTAAAACACCATTCCAGAAACCCAAGGTAAAAGCGGTGTGCGTCTCGCTTGGCTGCCCATGACCTTGGAGATGCACCATCTGCTGCATGGAATCCTATCATTGATCTGAAGCAAACAGAAGACAGTCGATGGCCGCCAATGCTAATGGCAACATGACCAGTGCAGTGGTTTCGCTCAACAGGAGTGATGATGTGGCACAATCATCTCAGTGGGACCATCTCTGCTTCAAGAAACAAACGTAGAGCTTCCTAGGTTTTTGGGTGTTTTAGCATTATGGCTGGGGATCTCGCCATCGATCTGCCATTAGAACCTTTATTGACCATGGAGTGAAACCGTGTATTTAAAGGCTGGAGCCACTCAGAGCCCCTTCCCACCCCCCAGCAGATCCTGACGACCGAAGCAAACAGAAAGAATCCCAGCAGACTGTGGGTCATTCAGAACAGGACGGCCACTTACTGTCAGTGCTTATTGTTCGAGGACCTCGCCAGGGGGCTTCCTGCGTGGTTGTAACAGCTACAGGCAAGATGAACAAGAATCACTGCACTTTGATGCACACAAAGTCCCATGTTTTTTAATGTCCCACAAAGAAACCTTTATGAGGGACACTCATAACGTGGTGGAAGTCAAACAAGGCATTTCTGTCCAGAAATGTAACATATTTAAGGAAAAGGGGATTGTCTACCATGTAAAACCGGTGCAGTTTAGGAAGAACTGTCATATTTCAAGTAACAGTAAGATTTTTTCTCCCTTCTCAGAACTCGGGAAATGCTTTGTATTTTTTGAACACCCCTCGTATACTGACATTAATATTCTTTTAAAAAGATCAGCGAAGGAACAAGACAGAAAAATGAGAACAAGGACTGTAGCGATCGGTGAGCTGATGAAGTTTTCACAAAATTAGCACTAAACTGATCCTGCTGAACGTGTAAATGGAAAACAAAATAGGATGACGTATAAAATATTAATCATTTTCTGTCACATCTGGAAAATGCTTCATTTCATTTCTCGAGCCTCTCTAGCTCTCCTTCCTTGATCCAGCTTTCCACCATCCTGGATCCTCCCCTCACGAATAAACCTGAGTGCTGCTTTTGACTCGATTAGTTCGAGAATCCGGTCAATAAATACAGCCTCCCATCGATTTATTATGTTTTGTGGAAATCGTAGCTAAGCTGTTGCAATATCTTTATTACGTGTAGGCTGCATTCAGATTGACGGAAGACTAAAATGACTGAAGACAGATGTCATCTGTCAAATGATTTATCTCATAAAAACACTCACTATCTTGTTAGAGACCATCGACATTGGGGAACACCACGCATGAGCTTTAAAAACTGCAGAAGAAAGATGAATTCAAGCAGTTTCAAAATTCAACACTTTGAATTCCCTTTACTGACACCTGCTGGCCGGCTGTGTAAAAACAGGTCATTTTCACTTGGCAAGTAGAATTTTTTTTTTTTTAGAAAAGTAAAGTTAGACATTAAAGAAAATGCAACTAAAAATAAATTAATAAGCTGGAGGTCACGTGTATGTTTGAAGGTTAGGAACTCAGATGTCCGTAAAGGAATGATCCAGAGCCGGCATTCCCAGGTATCTGTCGAGTCGTGCGTCTGCAGTACGGTGTTTGTTCGGGTCGTTGGTGGAGGCCCTGTCTGAACATGGCCTTAATCTCAGGAAATTCAGAGCAGGAGGGATGGGTTTATCAAGAGCCCATCAAAACAGAGCACAAACCTCATTGCCGCCACCTAAATATTTTTATAGACCAAACCACCAGAAAATGGAGAAGAGAAACCAGTTCAGTGCAGTGCAGATCCCACGCATCTCAACACGTGCCCGACCTTTACCCCTGGTGGATTAGGCGTGCTTCGAAACACCCGACTGTAGTAATTTTCTGCCGTGCCACCATGCGGGCAAACAGAAGAGCAGCTGAGTGCAAACATCTGCTTTTGGTGAGCAGTGACCTTTCATGCAGACTTATTGAAAATAGCTTCGTGCACATAGCTCCATGTCCCTTCTGCCCAGCTTGTTTTACCCACATCTGCCCAGCTGCTCGGCCACAGGGAGAATGAGGTGTCGACCCTTCTGTTTGTCAATGGCCAAGACAGGCAGGAATGCGATGGTGGAGAAACAGCCTGGAACACTGACAAAGCTAGGTGTGGTTATCACCGGTGCACCAAGGACGTGGACGGGGGTGGGGGATGTGACCCATTCAATAATGATAGAAACCTAATGAGCCCCCCCCCCCCCCCCCCCCCCCCCCCCCNAAGGACGTGGACGGGGGTGGGGGATGTGACCCATTCAATAATGATAGAAACCTAATGAGCCCCCCCCCCCCTCCCCCACTGGTGTGCAACTCACTGGAAGATTGTTGATATTTCTGCACCCTAGTTCTGATAGTTCTGACACACAGACTGTCAAAGACAGAGGGACGTTGGTTGGAGTTGTTCTCCAGCCACCACCATCCAGGAGCCCCACAAAGCTGTTTCCCAAGCCTTAGTGCAAAAAACGACAAATAAACCACAAAAACAACTGCAGCGCGATGCTGGACAAAGCGTGCAGACATGAGGGGAACTCTCTTGGGAGTCTGTCTCAGCAGGGGAAATCTGCAGATTGAGCCAGTGGGACACAGCCACATTCTGGATGCTTCAAAACTGGAACGCAGGCTTTTCCAAACGAAGATCCTCCGCAGAGATCTGAGCAAGTACAATGGCTTATTTTCCTGTGTAAAACGGTGGGAGGGGGGCATTGTTTTCTCATGACTTGGCTGGGATGGTGAGTCCCTCGTGTGCAGCTGAAATTCAATAAAAACGCCACGGATTTCAGAAACTTTCCCGTGGTAAGAAACACAATATCACAGTCACTGCGGTTAATGGACTGCGCTGAGAAATGGAAAAAACACACAGTTAGCAGCTTGACTTTATACTGTTGCAGGGAAGAAGACACAGAGGACAGGAAGTCATGGCGCATCCCAGTCTGGCTGGGAACAGCTTTTCGGGGAAAGTTTGCACTTTTCCCACCTGACCCCCTGCTGAGTCCCTCCACTGGGGTTATTTTGCCCCGGTAACCAGCAGAATCACAGGTGATAATGTGCAATTCTTAGGGAGGTACTTTGCCACCACCTGAGGTCTTGAAGTGTGAGGAAGTTCAGCAAAGTGAACGGGATCCCTCTTGTTGCAGTGGACTTGCAGTCATCGGTCTGCTGTGAACGTGACACACGTGCAGTGACGGAGGGGGGGGGGGTGTCGTTCATCACATGTCGTATGTTTGACTCTGGGTGCTGCTGGCTGAGGAAGGTGGAGAAAAACCTTCCAGATATTTCTGCCGTGGAGGAGATGTATTATACAGGGACACAGTCGCCAAATGTGCCAGCAAACTGCTGCTGGATCTCAGTGAAGAAGCTTCCAGAATCCAGTTATGCACCAGAACATTCTAGAAAGGACTTTTAAAAGGTAATAGGGAGCATTTCCTATTTCTAATCAAATGTTCAAAATTTACACGACTGGTCAATAATGCTTAAAATCCGTGTAGTGATATTTTTAGTTTTTTTTATTTAAATGTATATTTAAAAGCCAGAAAAAAAGATGTGATTCTACATTTCGGCTTTCATTGTTTAATTTTTGGTATATAAATTTGCCTGTTTTTATTCGGCAGCAAGATGAAAGGTTTCTTGGTCAATGAAGTAAGAAAAAGCACATGGTTCAAGTTTTACTTTATGAACATGTTTCTAACAAGCGCCAGTTGGCCGGAAGGCGGTGGCAGGATTTTGAGGAGCAGTTTGCAACTCCCCAGTTTCTCCTAAACCACGTGTGTTCCTCAAATGTGGATTTTCATGATGGTGCTCAAAAACCGCCCCAAGCTTGAATTTGTAAGTGTTATTCAAGTCCAGAGCAAGACCTGGACACTAAAGTCAGCTGCTTTCTGCAGGTTTTCAACCGCCTTTCACCTGAGGGCATTTTGAGGAAAAAGCTTTTAGAAGCTTTTTTTTGGTGTGGGTCACCTCCCACAGTCCAACATCATCGGCCGGACACGACTACGGTAAACCACATCTGTACCCCCAGCTACCGTGGAAACCAAATGAGTGGATGACACATGCACACTTTGACTCTGTGGCTTTTACTCTATCTTACCACATTAAAAACATGGTATGGTGGGGAAAACTGAATCTGACTGTGGGAATCAGGAGAGAGGTGGTCAGCAGAGAGCCGACCACACAAATCGGGGTGTGCAGTTGGTTTATTGTGGTGACTTACACCCCCAAACGGGTGTGCATTAATTAGACCCCCCCCACGCCCTCCCCCCGTGCAGGATGTCGGATGTGGTCACATCGACGGGGGAGCGGGGGATCAATATGTGAGAGCGCTGTGTGTGACCGTCACCGTACGAAACCGGAGCCCCTGCAGCTGATACAGCTCTTCCAGGGGTGGTCCGGAGGAGGGGGGAGGGGGCCTGGGGGGTTTAGGAGCTGTGATTTGATGGGCATCACCTGCACACACACACACCCAAACAGTGGGCTCCAGTCAGCCACTTCACCAGCACCAGCTGCAGCATCAGCTAATTTTACAAAAAACTTCTAACTTTTGTACTTTTAATTTAAAAAAGAGGGTAGAAGTTTTAGCGTTTGCTTCTTGTTCAACATGTGTTCAAATTGTCCAACACTGAAAAAAAGATCCTCATATCCAACCAGTTTTTTTCCCCCTGAAATGTCCTTAACATTTATAGAAATATTAAGCTGTCCTGTACATTTACTTCATGTCACTGCTGTGGCAGAAACACACCAGTCAGTCTGGAGGTCTGGTTCTCTGCTGGGGAGCACAGTTACACTCTCATTTAATGTTTCTAACTGTTTACTTGGCAATGTGGTGAGACAGAAAAGCATATTGTGCATGAATAGAGAATGAGAATAACTGAATTTGGAAAATAAGCTCAACAGCAGAGGCCTGGACTCAGTTTCCTCCACAGTATCTGTGTGTTTGAGACCCAGAGATCCTGAAAGGAGACGTTCACACAGAATATTAAGAACCAGGAGAGGAAGTGATGATGGTGGGTTTGTTAGTGCAGGACTGTATGGACTGTCGTCCTGCGCTTGTTTTTACCCCGGTACAGAGCCGCTCTTCCTGTGACCCACTGCGGCCCTGCAGTCGATAGCAGAGGAGGTGCAGCTCTATATTTAGACAGAACACCTGATCCATGTGTGTGTGTGCATGTGTGTGTGTGGACTCTACTTTACCACCCAGAGAGGGTAACTCTGAGGCTGCTGACAATTTTGCACGTCTGCTGTTCACAGACTAACTGTGTGCTTTTGTACAGGACATCTGTCTGTGCAGCTTAAAAAAAAGGTTATTTCAGTTTCCGGTCTGTAAAGTGGAGCTGCACGTGCTGGCAGGGAAACTACTATGATGCACTGCCTACTGTACTCTACTGTACCCCACTCTGCTGCCAGTACTGGACTCTAAGTCCTGTTCTGTACTCTGCTCTACTGCACTGTATCACGATATACTGTATTACACAGGCAGACGGTTGTGTTATGTCGCCCCCTGGTGGTCTGATTTAACACAACTCTCGACGGCGCGTGCCAGGTGTTGGGGGGGGGGGCGCATCCACGGACCGGTTATGGGATGAAGTCATCTGTAGAGTTCTGTACCCCTCGAGTACGTCATAAATAATAAGATTAATTAAAGGGAAAACTAATGAGCGAAATAACTGATAAACCGGTTTATATGAACACGTATGTCAACTATATATATATATATATATATATATATATATATTATATTCATGCAGAAGTTTTGCGGGTCTTTCGCAATCAGCCATATTTACTGCGAACAAATAGGCGGTTCGAAGGTAATTTTCGCAAAATTTGTTATTTAATGGAAGTTTGTTTGCTGCGTGTTAGAAACATGTATGTCCATATGTGTGACATGATTGACAGAGTGGGGGGGGGGCGTGGTTGGGGGGGGGGGTGGAGTGTCCCGCATTGGTCGAGGGGGAACGAGCCTTGACCTCATCTGCGCGTGCAGGTCCTTCTGATCGGCGCAGTCTGTCGCGCGCAGCGTCCGCGAACACCTTCACCCCCCCACCCCCATTCCCCCCTGTCCAACGGCCCCCCCCCCCAGTGAGCTCGCGCGCCACCGCCACCAGAGCAAAGCGGGAGCGCGCGGACCCAACACTGTCTCCCGGACGGGACGCCTGTAGGACAGCGGATCATGACCCGAGCGACTATGAAATGATCGCATCTGGCGGTGTTTAAAAACGCACGATCCGCACTGAGAAGCGAGACGGGAACGAGCAGCAGGTCGATGCTGAGCCTCCGGACCCGCGGGATGGACCCCTTGCTGCTGGTGGCGCTGCTCGGAGCGGTGAGTAGAAGCGGCACCACCGCCCCATCACTCAGCGTCGCTCATCGCCGCGTCCCCGCCTGGGGTCCGGGAACTCGGCGCGCGCGCTGCCGGCTCGCCGCCTGACAGGTGAGCGCGTGCCCGGCCGCTCGCGCAGCCTCGCTCTCCACTTGCGCACAGAAATAATTTCCAAAAGTGCTCAGAACAGGTGCCACCGCTGGATCTTGCGCTGTTTTAATAAATGCGATATAATACAAATAAACAAATACATAAATAGAGCCACTATCAATATCTGATTTAAATATAATTTTTTTCCCTTCAGGTTGAATTTTTGTTCATATATAAGTCCGTTTATAGGGGGTGATTTAAGACCTGGAAACTTTCATAAATGAATGTATTTAGGAATAAATGATAAGCCGGTGAATAAGTACGACACGAACACGCAGGATGCTGAACATCTGTAAGAGGAGGAAAAAACTGGGAGTTACGCGCTGGTTGAGACCACATGTTCACGCGGTGCTGAGTTACTGAGGAATAAATGCACGAAAGTGTTCAGTTCTTTTAGAATCAGCCTGTGTGGATAAGAGAGGGATCCCCGGACCCCCAGCAGACAGCGCTACACATCCACAGCAGTAGTATAATAAATTATTTAGTCAAAGAGGTTGCAATATTAAAAAAAAAAGTAATTGGGGGGGGGGGTCTGTCTTCTAGTTCATGTCTATGCAAGTCAAGCTACTGTCTCCAAATTAAACAGCACAGCCAACTGCAGTCTTCAGCAGGAAAAAGCAGTGATGAATGATGCTTTAATTCCATATTTTCATGTAGTGTGGTAAAGGACCACAGTAAAGGGTGGAATGGGACTGGAAGGTTCCTGTGGTGTGCTGTACCAACGTCCCACCGTACCACAATAGTGTTTATAGTCAAAACACCAGTCATAACTGTCTTTCAATAACTTTTAATAATAAAAATAATAATACTAAACAAGTAGCGTCAGTGAACCACACTTGAGAGGAACGTCTTTGCTGGACACCTACATCCCTAGAGGTTCTGTCCAATCTGAGGACCCTCAAAGACCAGAAGCCCCGTCCTGCCCTGCAGGGGACCTCAGCGTCACATCCAGCAGAGCTCCGCACATGATTTCGCCGTAAAGTATTAATTAAAACAGGAGTATAACGTGTTACTTGCAGGTAAAACGTAAAGAAGGCAGGATTTAAGATCTCGAAAGCCAGCGGGCTCTCGGCAGCCCACGGTGGACACGGTTGGCCACCCGGTGAGCGACCCCAGGAGGAACGTTCCGAGTCAGATGCTCCATCCTTTGCTCCACTGCTAGATGACAAGAAACACTTTGTTTTAATGGCTTTTTTGGCGGGAGGGAGGCTGTAAGGAGCCCTGATATGGGCTCCGCTCAGGAAGTCGAACCCATGTGTGCAGCTGCCCACGAGAGACCGTTCACAGAGGCCACAAATCACGGGAACGGAGGCCGCCGGGGGTAGGAAACACCCGGACAGTTGGGGCTGGGTTCACATCATACACACATATCTGGACTCAATGGGATCTAGACTAGTGTAGTTTTACAGTATTTTTATATGGTATATTATATAATATAATTATAAAGTATATTTTATACAGTACGTTCGAAACATAATAATAGCATAGAAATGATTATCATTAACAGATATTTCGCTCTCACCCACACAGCGCGAGGTGACCTAAAATGTTTCGGAGAAAATTTTGTACCCAAACGGGCAATTTATAACAGATCAGGTAGAGTGGCACAGCTGGCAGCACTGGGTTCAAATACTGCAAAGTGTGTGCGGAGTTTGAACGTTCTCCTTGGGTCCGTGTGTGTTTCCTCTGGGTGCTCTGGTTTCCTCCCACAGTCCAAAGAAATGTGTTTCAGGCAAAACGGTCACTCTAAATTGCCCATAGTGTGTGGGTGTTGCTGTCTTAAAATGGACTAGTGTTCCAGCCAAGATGATCCCTCCTATCCTAATGCCCAGTGATTCCAGGATAGGCTCTGGACCCCCGTGACCCTGGTCAGGACAAGCAGCGAGGGATAATGGACGGACAGAAAGTCTAAATGCTCAGTTGATATAAATATATGCCATCATTTTGTGTTCCTTTATAATACACGCCAAAGCGCAGTTAAACTTGTTAAAAGTAATCATGTTCATCTGCTGTGGGTGAACAGATGTGCAGCAGGAGAAACCACTGACGTACCAGTTCCTGCTGTTCAGACCCATTCATTCGCAGGTTGAGTCGGACAAAGTTTTGGCTGCTCCCACCCGCACCCGAGGCCAAGCAGTAGGCCTAATAACAGGGACAGGGTGACGATGTAGGGGTTGGCAGCACCCTGCACATTTGGAGAAATGCTGCGAGAGAGGGAGGCGACGTGGGGGGCCGGGGGGGGGGCAGCGGGAATGGCATTGCGGGCAAGTCTTAGCAGAGATAACTGGCTGGTTAATAAGGCTGAAGCTAGTTGAGGTGAAGGACAGCACAGCATCCAGTTTCCACTGTGCTCCGCTCGCCCGAACGTGGCCAGGCATCAGAAGCACCTGGTGTCAAGTGTTGCTCAGGCCGCCTCGCGTTTTCGTCTCCAAGAAGGAGAGCGATGAGGGAGGAAAGCGGTGCAGAGACAATCCAACAGCTCCATTTGTTTCCCGCACTTCTGGAGCGGAATTACATGCTTATCTGAGAGGAAAACAGAGACGAAGGAATATAGTGCGAGCGAGAGATAATATTTGACAAATGCAGGGTGGGGTGGGGAGGGGGGTGTGATATAGCTGTGGAATATAAACCATGGTTGGGTTACGACCCGCCGACGACAGCACTTTCATGTGGAGGACATGTGGTAGTAAAGCTGAGGAGATTCCCATCAGCGCCTGTCTGGACCAGGGCATTATAATAAGATTACTGAGTGACATCACCTCATGCAAACTGTTCGGCTCACTCGTGTAGGCACTGGTCAAAAGTTTGAGTACACCTGGGCATCACCTGCGTGGGACAGACCAGGCAGAAGAGAGAAGGCAAAGCGACCTATGAGGGCCCTGCTTCTCTGCCGGCAACATGTGGTGCCTGTTTTCCTGATCAAAGCCAGCAGGTTCCATCAAATGGACGCAAAATTGTGGTCACTCGTGTAATGAGGGCGATGAAGGTTCACCCAGAGCTGAGTCAGCGCAGGGTGATTGGAACGGTCTGTCGGCCCCCCTTAGAGCCGCCTTACAGCTGCGAACCCAAAACAGACCCTCAAAGTGCTGCTGCCACATCTGTATGCCCTGGGGGGGCTGAGAAAGTGAGATAGAGAGAAAGAGCAGAAAGGTGCTAATATTACACACAGCCCAGTTCAACTGCTGCCCACGGTGCATGATGGGTAGCTGGAAATTCTTTCATTCTTTCATTCATCAACCAGGAGCATCTGCTGGATGCCAGATCTCATGCTGTACAGCTAAATGCATCTGAACATGTTGTTTCTGCCTTGTGTCCTCCTTGACAGGTGGGGGCGCTAGCAGCCAAGGAGCCCTGCGAGTCAGGGAAGTACACCCTGAAGGGTGAGTGCTGCCTGGAGTGTCCGCCGGGGGAGGGCGTGTTGCGGCAGTGCGGGGCCACGCAGACCATCTGCACACCGTGCCAGGACAGTGAGTGCCCTCGCCCACCTCCTTGCTCTGCACTCTTACTACAATTATCCTGTATGCATTGCCTGTAAGACCCTTTTACTCAACCTACTTTGGTATTTCTGTGGGGAAGCACGGTATTTTTTTTTTACGCGCTCGCTCGGGACACTCAACATCTTACGCAAGTTAGGGGCACGGCGATCTGAAGATTGTCCCGGAAGGATAGGCCACTAGGCCAAGTAGGGCAACATCCTTATGTGGCAAGCGTATTGTCACGCAAAGAAAAATTAAAACGTGATGTCAAGGTTTTCTGTTTAATATTTGACCTATTAATGGACTGCCATTAAAAATTAATAGCTACTTGTAGACATATGTACTTAATTCCACCAACTGCTGGCATCGCTGGATTCTTGAGAGCTGACGGCGAAGACAGCTAAAAGGCCGCTTTGGTTTCCGTAACCTCAGTGAGCTCAGACAATCGCACGGCTGGTCCAGCGCTTCATATTCAGCCCTGCGATGAATGGGAATTTGATCCGTTGCTCTGTTTTTTTGTTTACCTCCATCTGTAAAAGGAGGCCGCGATAGGAAGTTATTCAAAGTTAAGGACCTGCTGCCGAGTTCTGTGATATCGCCGTCTCTGAGGAAGAGGTTTATCGCAGTTTTGTGGTCCGGAAAGCGGCCCGTCAGCATAGCCCGGCGTCTGATCGTATCTCCTCTGCTTGCTGCGTTGTCTTCCCGGCTTCAAGGCGGCTCCAGCAGATTTGTCCATTTAGCATTTTCCAGTTGAAATTTTGGCCCCTCAGACACAGTCAGGTATAGTGGGATGTAACAGGGGGAAGGTGGGAGCACAGGGAGGCCAGGCTTCAACGTCAGAGACCTGCTGCCATCCTCTATCTAGGTGGTGCCATTGTTGACCTGCAGTGTGTAAAGAAGGCAGTCCACTTGGAAGGGGTGCCGACGCACACTCCAGTCAAAGTGTCTTGGCAGGAATGGAACAATTTCAGTTTAGCAGGACAAAAGTCAGAGCAAAAAAAAATGGAATTTTAGGTATAAAACAATAAGCGAAGGCCTAAATTTAAGCATCGTGCTCATCAATGTTCGAAAAGTCACGCAAAAAAAAGACCAATCCGAAATACGACGTCTTCTGTCTGCAAAATGAGACCCTGAGTTAAGCAGCGACTCCGCAAGAAATGAAATTATTGAGATGAAAAATAAATGATGAAGACGGTGATTGTGAAGCAGACGTGCCACATGTTTAATGTACGACTGAGAGCGTATAATACTAAGGAGAGATGTAAAATTGCAGGCAACTAACTTTCCTCTGTGGTGGAGCTGTAAAAATGACACATTACCCTATCAGCGTTTGTGTATCCTGATGTTGTGCACAAATGGTTTTATTTTACATAAAAGAATGAAGGAATTTTGCCACTTTGGTTTTGGTAAACATGTGGTAAATGAGTAACAGCTTGTGCACAGATTCCACGCGGCTTCGCATGCTGAATGCACACGTGTGTGTTGTGGGGCAGCTGCACACACTGGCCTGCTATGTCCAAATATTTAACCCGACTGTTATCTGGAGAACCCCAAGTACACACAGTGAGATAAACGTCGGGCACATGTCCCATTACGCGCACGCACACACACACACACACACACACACACACACGGGTGTAAAGTATGGGTTTGTGTGGAAAACACCTCTGCCTTGTGATGCAGACGAATGCAGGACTTTGCATATTTCCCTGCGTATGAGTTATTACCTCCACTGGGTACAGATGACAGGGGTGGTGGGGGGACTGGGATGGCATTTTATCACCACACGGGGCGCCACTCCAACACGTGCATCAAAGGACTGGTGTCCAGACAGTTGGTTGTTTCTGTAGAAGGAGCTCCGCTTCATGTCAGGTAGTTTTAGAGTTAACTGGGGGGGTAATTAAGACCAAGTAAGTGATTATTGGTCACGGGTACGAGGCTGACATACGGTTGCTCTTCTGTTCTGAAACAGCTTTCCAGTGAGGCTTCACGCAGGCAGATCCTCAGTCAACGGGGGGCCCAAACAAAAATCTTTTAAAAATTATTATGCATTTATTTTTCTACTATTACATTAGAAACATTGCGCTGTACATTAATACATTACTAATCTGCATGTCTGGTTGTTAAATCATCATTGCCATCCTGTAGTTTTCGTTATATCTGACAAAGTAACAAAATGAGTCAAATTGAACTGTTTCTCCAAAGGGCACAACAGAAGCTTCCCCCAGGTGTCTCAACTTGCAGCCAACGAACAAATAGCCATCAGTCGGTGAAATCAGACGGAACCTTTAGATCACAAAAGTAGCGCTTTGTGGGGGATCCTGACATGAAGCCCCACCGTTCAGTGAGGAGCAGTAACTGTAAGGTAACTGAGCGAGGGTTGTCAGGATGGCCGAGTGGTCTAAGGCGCCAGACTCAAGGTTCACTGCCTTCCACATACTTGGGTGTTCTGGTCTCTGAATGGAGGCGTGGGTTTGAATCCCACTTCTGACAATAACTGTAACCTTAGTAATGCTCATTTGCTTGTTCCTCATCCTGCACACTACCCCACAGGCCCAAGTCAGACCTTCTTTTTAAGCATCATCGCTCTTGGGCAGTGATCTAGGTTAAGAACATGTCCCCTGAGCCCACCAACACACACACACACACACACACACATTAAACCAGCTACTACTGCTGTCACAGTTACTTTTCTGTGGGCCAGAGGAAACACAGAGGCGGTGAGATGGGAAAAAAACTAAATAACCGCGCCTCTCAGCATTACAGTAGAACTATTTTCACTTCCCGCCTTTTTGATGAACATCTGTTTTGTGTTTTATACACACTATAGTCCGTTACACTGGTGTTAAGTGTCTCCAGAAAGGCAAGTAATTGTGATTTGGACCGATGGCGTCGGATGCTTGTCTTTTCTCACCGAATGCTACGTGCTGCCAACTGGCTCTTCTTATTATCGTGTACCATGTGTGTATTTGGACAGCTTGTGTGTCCCACTGAAAGGCTGCGTCATCCCACCGTCGGTTTTCACTGCAGCTCACCCACCCCCAGTTGTTGTCGCGCCGTGAGTCCGGACCCCACATCCTCTGCCCCCACTTCCAGTGCGATTCCCTGACCACCTTACCAAGAGAACAACCGCACGCACAACTGTGGCTGAAATATTTATCGTGGCGCTCTTGTTTTTCCAGCATTGCTGGAGGAGGATACTCCCTATCCTGCTGAGGACTTTAAAAGTGTCTCTCCTCACCCCTGGGGTGTGGCAGGGTGGGGGCGGAAACTGAAATGTTCACCCCTGCGGTCGGTGCCACGGAAACACGCTGGAACGACAGAAGTGATCAGACTCACGGTTTGCTGGAATAAAAGTAATTATCCCCACAGATGTTTCCAACATGGCTGACAAACAGGAGACTTTGAGTGTTACAGTTAGTACACAACAGGACAGCTGTAACACACGGTGTGGCAAGTTTCCACAGCTCGGAGTTGCGAGCTGAGCTTGATTTTGCATAAGATCGAGGATTGTGGGGAAATACACTGTTTTTAGGTATCGGACTTGTTTTAAAGCAAAGCGCACGTTTATGCTGTGAGATGAATTATGAAGGGATGTGTTAGTGAAGAGGCGGGAGGAGTTACTCTTGGAACATCCACATGTCCACTACTTTGCTGGCTTTCTGGTATCAGAAAACCATCAAACTTCAGTCTAGAAAACTGCTCCTCTGGACCAAGTTCACTCTACTAGTGAAACAAGTGAAAAAGTAAAGGCTACCAGGTGGATCAAGAGATCACCGAAGCAGCTGTGAAGGAACAGACCATGTGGAGACTGTGGTTTGACCAATGACCCACTTTCATTTTCCAACATGTACTTAGTCTGTCGTTGTATGGAGATTTGTGACATCAAATAGGACTAAACTCAACTAATCCAGTACCAAAGAACCAAGAAACCCACTTCTGGCCTGGACCACTCCACTGTAATGATCATAAAAAGGTGACCGCAGCTTGGGATGGGCTAATGAAAGTATTGACATGCATTATTGATGGGGCGCATTACAGTAATGGGCTTCAGACAGAACGGCCGTGGGGCGTCTTTCTGTGGTTGGATGAGTGAGGGGTGGGGGATAAGTGACACGTTTCTGAGGCCTCAGACGAACCTGACCTTCCCCCTCTAACAGCCCTGCCTCCAGACTCGAATCGGTCCCTTTAACCCAGGAGTGGACTGCTGCTGCCGCCAACAGAATATCATCCGGCTTTTGCAAAAAACAGTCAGCTGCTTTTTAAAATGTGATCATGCATAAAAGCCAGGTCTCCTTTCACCTCGATGATGACTAGCTGATTGAGCCATTGCTCACAGGGAATAGCAAATAACATTTTGCACATGGGAGAGGAAGTCTGGGTTGGTCCTTTGGGAACCGCACTCTTGCGTGTCGCCTGCCCCTGCCAGGCCGGAGGCTCGGAGTCCGCGGTCCTGTTCGGACACGTTAACGTGGAATTCAGTTAGAGTGTACGAGGGTGGGAACGTCATCGGTTCAGAATCTGCGGCAAGGATCACAGTGTCGAGTCCAAAGTTAGTTTGTTAGTTTAGCTCATCGAAATTGGCTATAATCCACCTCCGGGCACAAAAAGCCACAGGTCTGCTTCGGGCCCCTGGACGCTGCCTTCTGAGGGATGGAATAAGAGGAACAACTTGAACATGGCACTAACTAGATCCTGTGGGAGAGACAAATCAGTCTTTATCATTTGTATTTGTCTTCCTTCTCCCTGGTGCCACATGTCCCCCATCTCAGCAGCTTTTCTCCCTTGACTGTAACTGCATAATGTTGCTATAGGGAGCAAGTTCTAAACGTGATTTCTTGCACTGCTGTGTGGTTGTTTACGCCCAGTTTTGGATCAGCGCAACGCTCTTGCCCCTCTCCCCTGCCGTGGGTGCGGACACATCTTAAAAACTTTCATCTCCAAGGGCATGACCACACACCGCAACAGCACACTCGTCCCCCTCTCGTTCCCGCTTTCCCCGACAACCGAAAAGCTGGCGGATGTTTGGGGATGTGGATTGATAGTCACGGGTCAGATTCCTTTCCTGTTTCGGTATCCTAAGCCCTTCCACAACCTCCCCCAACCCGTTCCCACCAGCACGGCACAAAGAAGAAAGCCTCTTGCATAATTTATCATGTTTCCAATTATAACTGAACATTATTCTATAAGAACATATAATATTGATGGCTTATTTTGTGCCGCATTGGCCAGCTTCCCTTCAAATAGCTTTGTGTTTATTATTTATATTATTTAACCCCTTTGAGCACTTAAACCAACTTTCCTCAAAAGCTTTTTTGGGCCCATTGACAGTAAAATCACACAGTCTTTCTGGAAAACATCAGCAATTCTAGGATACATTTATATATATTGTTGTACCTGGGATCTGATGGAGCCCCTCCTCCAGCTTGGGGGGGGGGGGGGGTCACTGCCCCTAGTGTTCCTATCAGTGGTGCAACTACCTTGGTTTTCACCTTCCACATTCTCTCCAGTTCTGCTTTCAATCACTGGTATTTCTCCAGCTTCTCATATTCCTTCTTGAAGCTGAAGAAATATATATTTGTGCAAACACATAAATTAACTGTAATATTCATTTTTTAACTGTGGGAACATTCATTTCAGCTCCATGTGGCAAATCTGCTTTGATAACGGAACTGAAATACAGTGTTGAGTTTGTTTGCGGGTGATGGGGGTCGACTGACTAGGGAAAATGCCACATTACTTCCATTCCTCTAGGCAAAGAAATTAAATACAGGCTAATGCTACACCCGCCAACGTGTCTGTCCGGATCGCACAATTACTTCACAACATTTTGTCATGCTGAAAATTGGTCGCATTTTTGGGTACAACGGTTTCACCACTGATCTGCAACCTGGGCCTCAACAAGTAGTATCAGACGTTAAAGGCACAAAAACCCCACACTTCTAATGTAAGAATTTTCTGTTTAAGCAGCGCAATGTAGATTTCGTGCTTCGGATGACTTTGATTCAAGTCAGCGCGGCTGCGAACTAGCAGTCTCCAGCTCCTGATGTCAAAAAACAGACTCTGCATTGTTTCTCTGCTGCCCCCTGCAGGCGAGAGCTACTCGGACGAGTACAGCCTGACGCAGCCCTGCCTGCCGTGCACACAGTGCGAGGGCCTGACGCGCATGCTGACGCCCTGCACGGACTCCAACAACGCCGTGTGCGTCTGTGAGTACGGCTACTTCCTGAGCGAGGTGTCAAACCGCTGCGAGCCGTGCACGGTTTGCCCACGCGGCAAGGGCGTGCTGTACCGCTGCGAACACGAGCAGGACACCGTCTGCGAGGAATGCGAGGACAACACCTTCTCGGACCAGGAGAGTTCCGTGGACCCCTGCATGCCCTGCACCATCTGCGAAGACAATCTCGAAATTCAGCTGGCGTCCTGCACCCCCGTAAACGACACCGTCTGCCAAGGTGAGATTCGCTGCCCAGCTACGTCCGTACACTCTTAACACGATAAGCCACGTGCGAGGCACCTGAAATCCAGAGGGCACGTGGTGTGGTGGAGAACACCAACCCACACCAACGTGGCGCATAGATCGATCCAGGTTGGAACCCACTCCCCACACAACCCGGGCGCTGAGAGGCAGCAGCTCTAATCGCCACGTCTTCTGGTAACCTTAAAGGGTTAAACCCATGAGACCTCTCATCTACATCACAGACACTTCCACACAAGGTCATGAAAGGGCCTCTGTCTCTCCAGATGAGACTGGCTCTATTGTGGAGAAATAAGGCACAATCGAGCTGTCTGGTCCAGGGAACCCTGTGGCAGTCGGAGATGCTTGGTGTGACGTCTGCTGACACAAAGCGGACGTGCTTGACCTCATGAATGTGTTCCCGGGGTAGGTGCAGTCAGCCGGACAGACAACGTGGTCTCAAATTTACCTTGCAAAACAGACAACCATGTGCCAAACATGACTGGTGACTGAAAGCCGGTCTGGTTTTCTTGACTTTTTCACCACTTGCTGGTCAAAGCTTCAAGTGAAGCCTTCTTTACTCTACTAGTGAGAAAAACCGTTGGTGAAACACCCTTGTAAAAGTTGAAGGGAGCCCTCAGCCGTTCTTGGTGTTACCGGAGTAGAGTGACTCAACATTATATTAGCAATAAACCTTATGCAGCGCTGGTGTCCACAAGGGAGGGTCATGTTACCCTCAATTATCCCAGGATGATTTTTTTGTTATTGGAATTGCGCATGAAGGTTCTGGTCCCAAAACACATGGGCCGCTCCCGTCCTGATTAACGTGCATAAATGAATAACAAACGTAATTGAAAGTTATGGAAGAAAGTCGTGTCAGGGAAGGTCACCTCTCGCCCGGTGTTTATCTGCGAGAGCGAAAGATCAACAGCGGCGATTAAACCCCTGCAGTCACCCGTGCAGGAGGTCAGATGCCAGAAGTCGCTGGGTCGGGATGCAAATGGCCTGGGAAGCCGGGAACAGTCTTCCAGAAGGAATTTCAGCAGAGAAACAAGAACCATTAATCCGTCCAACCCAAAACTGAAAGGCTCCCATTTCAAATAACAGCTCTGTGGCGCTTCACTTCTTAATTTTTGCATTAAGCCTCATCTAATTCTCCACGCAGATAAAGGAAGAGATCTGTGCATTTGCGAGGTCATGCCACCGGCAGACAGGCACGAAATAAAGAGAAAATACAGGAAGTCATTTTTGAGAAGACTCAAAATGGCATGAAATATGTGTATAATGTGATTAAGGGGTTAGTTTTTGGCTGGCAGCTGTGGGTTTTCTGCTTCCTGTGGCCCCGGGGGCTGCTACTTCTAAGGATGAGGGCCAAAGGACAGAGAAACCAGGGTCTCAGCTGAGCTTCTTCATGTTTTCTAGGCCACAGACCCCATTTAAGAACCTTGTGAATGCTGCAGACCCCCACCAGAAAAAAAAGAAACCCTGCATTTTAATTTATTGTAGTGAAAATGTATTCCCTTCACATAGAATCATGACATTTGTTTTTGACATATTATGACAACCGGTAATAGCGTGGTAACGTTTTTAATGCATTTTGTTATTTTCAAAGCAAGCCTGCACTTCATAGACCCCCCGATGCCCATCTGCAGACCCCAGGTTAAGACTCAGCTTCTAACAGAGGCTGTTAAGGTTTCAGAAACGAGAGGCCACCTTATTACATTAGCAACTGCCGCTCAAAAATAAAAGGTAACGGTGGCTGAGACTCGGTTAAGTTCCACCCACTCACACCTGCCAGCCCACACGGCGGCCGTATGTCTCTGCGCTTCCAAAAACACGTCGGCAACCATTGCTTTTGAGGATGTCAAGGGAAGCAAGGAGCAACCAAAGGGCAGGGTGAGGACCAGCAACACCTTCAACATGTCTGACCCCAACAGGCCCTCGATCCCTGAGCTAACACCGCAGCTGCTGTGGTTTCACCTGTCGCAGCTGAGAAAATATAGTGTGTCCCATAGACAAATGCCAACCTCAGGACCAGCAGCTGGAGCAATGTTTCTGAGCAACTGTCATATGGAAAGCAACCACAGCGGAGTGATACGTGAGATTAGAACACGTGCTATTCCACCGTGACGTCCACTCGCCGCTAGCACTCCCTCACATTAGCCGCACTAGTGAAATGCTTGCTGAGGGTGTGCGAGCTGGCATGTCGCCGCGTGCTCGTGAAAGGCCGTCTGACACTATGTTAGAGAAGGCCATTCTGTGCCCACGTACAGCAGGCGATGGGGGTGACCTTTTCACTGGCCACCGCGCTTTCCTCTCAGTGACTCAGTGCGCCCCCTGACCGACGGTGACGCCAAGAGTGGCCTTTTCCCAGCTTGCAGCTTCAGGTTTCCCCGACTGGTAGAAGTGCGATCAAACAGTTGTTTCATCCAGTGGGTGGGCGTGACTGCCTTTTCATTTTTTTCAGTGAACATCCAGCCAACCATTATCAAAAACCTCTTGTCCAGTCACGATAGCTCTGAGCCCATCCCAGTTGCGAGGACGAGACACAGATCCATCACGGTGCCATCAAAAACACAAGACTGGCTGCAGAAACACAATCCTGTCTGGGTTTCCCATCTACTGCTTCAACACTGATACCAAGTCCTTCTCAGGGTTGTTCCTTGACCAAGAAAGGTTCTATGGTCTCTGCTTCTTCTCGAGTTACTATAGACAGCCTGCAATGAAGGTGCACTGATGCCTGTGTGAATACTCCTGATCAACCTGGAGTCCTGGTTGTTGACTTTGTAGGTTCTTTTTGAAAATTGAGAGGTGCTGCTTTCAGGTGTCTTGATATGGGAGGTTGGAGCAAGGAAGGGAGAACAATGAGGCCATGGGGATATAACCTGGGAAGCATGTTAGATCGATGTGTTTAATGGGGTTTGTCCTCCTCCCAGTGACCTCAGGCAGGGCTGGTGGCCTCCGGTGCCCCAGATCTAATGGACACCTGATTAAATTTCCCTCCCTCAGACCCTCGCCTGCTGCCTACTCAGCCCCCACCCTGCAGCTCTGTTCCACATTCTGCACCCCTACCACACTCCCAGGTGGCATCGCCGCCTAACTGCAGCGGCTCGGCTGGAGGCGGGGTGGAGCCAGCAGAGGTTCAGGTTGAGCAGACCTAAATCACTTGCATGGCCTGGATCCAGGGCTGTACCCCTGCCAGGGATATCCGTGACAGCAAATTGATTCAGACCAGGCCGGGAATGCAACACTGTGGCAGATACGTGGAGGCTCCTTAGGCCAAAAATGGCCATGTGCATGTTTACAAACCTCACAGATGAAAGTCATCATATTCTGGAAGTGCGCTAGTGAGTTGCTTCATGCTCATCATATTGTATTGTATGCGACCTCCTGGTCTGCATTATTCTAATGGTAATGCATAAATGAGTTTGTTTCCCTGAAGGCTCACAAATGACAAAGTATTAAAAGAGATATTAAGTAACACACAGTCATATTGTATTAATGTCATCAGCGAACTCAGCTTTTACTCTGTCGACTTAAGCGCTTTTCTGGGTGCCGATGCGGTTCGTTTTCAGTCGACGTGGATCATTTTACATGTATATTCACGTGACATCTAAGCCGAAAAATACAGGGACTGCTGGTCACGTATGGAGATAGAAGGTTAAGCACTGTTCCACATGTGTGTTACTGAGACCAAGAGCTACTGAAATCCCGCAGGGTAAAGACAGGTTGAAGAAGGCCTCTGGTGATACTTACGTTCTGCTACTTACTGCTTCAACAGGAAAAAGCTGGAAGCTTTGAAGCTTTGCCTCCTCAAAGTAGGCTGATTTTTCAGTTTTTTTTCAGGGGGGGGGGGTCGTTTTCTGCCTTTGGGTTAATGTTTGCAGCAGCTTCTACCTCAAAAGGCGACTACACACAGCAGCTCCATCTCATCATATCGAGATGCACTTTAGCTTCTCACGCTGAGAGCGAGCCAAATTCCTAAAACAGTAAAACATCTTGGGGACCCTCGGTGCGCTGGGAAGATCTTTTTAAAGCTTGGCAACGAGAGGCCGTGCAGGGGGTGGAGGGGTCTGGTTCATTGTGTGTGTCTTTACTCCCTGGACTTTGTGCTACTGCTTCCGTGCTGCACAGCCAGATGAGGCAGGGAGGAGAGTGAGTGTGAGAAGAAAAGGAAGAGAAATGGTGGAAAAAGTGAGAAAGCATCTCCTGGTGTAAAGACACCAAAATAAGAAGAGGACGAGGTTGCAAGAAACACAGATGAATATGAGGCCAGAGATCCACAAACACCCAGCGCATTAGTGTAACAAATAAAGTGTAACTCACATTGTACAAAAGGCCTTGTCTAAAAAAAGAAGCAATATCACAATCATAAAACAAGGGAAACAAGCAAAAGGGGGAGCGTTTTGACCCAGGGAGGACGTGAATCAATTTACTACGTCTGGTATTGACCCTCCGCTCCCACTGAGCAAGAGAGGGTCGACACAGGGGGCATTTTGAAGCATTGAGCTCAGAATATAAACTTGCTTAAGATCTGCAAAAATACAGAGAAATTTTCTCGAATCTGTTTATTAAACGGCACATGGAGGTGCCAGGTTGTGCATTTTGTATTGGTCACTTTCGACATACAATATTGCACATAACTGACAGCAGCCGGAACTTAAACTGGGAGACGAGATACGAAAGCACTGACACAATGAGCTTTTCTCGATGATCACGGAGGTCCGATTTCAGTTCCTGGAGGCCGCTGCCTCTGAGTGCTGAATGGCATCTACATTTTCTTCCAACTACAACTGGTTCCTGGTTGCTGACTATGCTGACTACCCTCTGAATAAATGTGAATCATCGTCCTTTTCTGACCCCATCCTTGGGGACTGCAACCACCATGGTAATTCTGACAGCACGTCTCCATGTTTAATGGGGCCCTCTTATTGTTGCAAATGGCACTAAACCTGCAAGCCCAACAATAACGCATCAGAACAATTCATCACCTCACCGCATGTTGGAGCTCAGCAGCTCCCTGCCTGCTGCTGAGGTTCATCTGGAGTTTACAACCTATCTGAGATTGATTATCTTCCTGTCGCTGCGATGCCTTTTCGGAGGTTATTTGACATCTTCATGGAGCATATTTCATAATACACAGACTGCAAGTGCCAAAGAAGTTGAGCTTTCCCACAGCCGAGAGCACCTTAGAGAGGTAGCCCATGTGCAAGGGTGTAGGGGGATGACACAAACATCTCCTGGCTCTGTATTAACCAGGGCTTGGCCAAACCCAAAGCCATGCGTGTCAATGAACAGCCTGAGATGGATTCTGCGTTTGATTATTCCATTGTACTGAAGTGTAACAGTTCCTTTATCACTGATGTGCCCATCTTCTAAAGAGGAAATCCTAGTTTTGATAGCGAAAGGACTTCCATCTAGATGAGGTGACCTTCTTTACTAGGATAGTCAGGGCAAGGTAAAGGACAGCCCTAGGGCCTGCACCACATGTTTGGGCCTCAAAATACCAAACCTGACAGGTTCCCATAAGGCACCAAAGGCATCACAGGTTGGGTGGGACACTTTAGGAAGTTGGGACACATTGCAATGATGTTAACCTTTGTACCTAATAATTACAGTGTCAGACTGTGAGGCATGATGGAAGCCATGCTTGGTGAGGGTTATTATGCTGTCTTCAATACTTCATCCTAAGGGATGAACAATCAGTCAAAAGTTTGCAGGTTGGTAAAAAAGGCACAGGAGTTTAACTGTGACGGCTCATCAAAGTATGGAGATGTGGGGTTTGGCTCATGACAAAGAAAAATTGGTTCCTTACAATGGTCTTCCTTCTCTCCTGTCTACAGACTTATCGTATGCATCGCCCTCTCTGCTGCCCTCCCCGGACACAGTGTCGGTCTTCTTCCCTGCTATCGAGCCCCCGGAAGATGAACACAGCCCCCTCCCAACGGAGATAGAAACCACAGCCAGTCCCAGCACACCCCGGTTCATCGGTCACGGGCTGAACGAGAACCTCATCCCCATCTACTGCTCCATCCTAGCAGCAGTGGTTGTGGGCCTGATAGCTTTCATCATCTTTAAGAGGTAAGTTTTTCATTTTAAAAACTAGGGAACATCTGTGGTCCACAAGCTGACTGGACTCAGGGATGTGGCACCAGCAGAACAGAGATCCATGGAGAATTCAGCTGTCTTCAACCTAAACTGAGGAGATAAGGAATAATGGAAGCTTTGCATGCTGTGTAGAACAAGCGGTTGAAATGTGAGGGGCACGTGGACAGTGCAGGGTGGGTGAGGAAATGAATAAACTATGACGTTGGCAAGCTGTTCTTCGCTCAATTTGCAATCTTCAGCAAGTGTTCGTTTTGTTTGTTTCACTCACACTCTGCTTCCAGAATGGTCAGTTTGCCATCCAGATTCAGCAGGAACAAAAAACAAAAACAAAACAAACGTATTGGTATCAGGAGGGAGCACAAGACAAGTCAAGATGGAGGCGGGGCTATGAAATATTCACACGTGCTGTCGGCAGGAGGTGGGGGCACAGCTTTGACCTACTTACACCACATGAGCAGCAACCTCAGACACTGGAAGTGCATTCACGGGAAAATGGAGCACATCTCCCGTGATGTGCAAAGGTTCACTCCAGATGCCTTTGTTTTCACTTTGGTTCTGAATGCAAGCAGCTTCAAAGACTCAAAGGGCACGCTGATCTCCCATCCGGCTCCTGATCTACCAACTGATTCTTGCTCTCTAAGTATGAGAAAGAGTTGCAAGTCCAGTCGGTTCGGCCGCTGCAGTCAAAGGTTGCATTTGCTCAATAACTTCTGTGACAGAAGCAGTGTGGACAGGGTTCAGGATGCACAAGAATTGCGAACAGCTGACTGACGCACTGAGCACTGGGTCTGGGGTGCTTTACAACTGCCAGACATAGAGGGTCAGTCAGCAGCCCCCCCACAGGAGTGACTGGTACAGACAGAGTGGCAGTTGCATGACAACTGCATCCAGTACATGAAAGATATGAAGTTGTTTTTTTTTCAAAACATTTGCAAAACTTCACTCTAAAGGTAAACTCTCTGTTGTGCAACTGTCAATCTCCACCCCACCCACCACCTCTGCCCCATCCAATTCCCACGGTGCAGGTGGAACAGCTGCAAGCAGAACAAGCAGGGCGCCAACAACCGCACAGTAAATCAGACGGCGTCAGCCGAGGGGGAGAAGCTGCACAGCGACAGCGGCATCTCCGTGGACAGCCAGAGCCTGCAGGAGCAGCAGCAGCAGCAAACAGGTAAGCTGCATCCCTGATAGGGGACCACCAACATGATGAAATCCCACTTGCTGCACAATACTGGCATATAACTTGACCAAAATGCACAAACACCCAGTTTAAAAGCCCCCCTGATTCTATGCTACCCAACACCTCTATTGGAGGTTGATGCCCCCAGCATCCCTTATGGGCTACAGTGTTTACATTACAGGCTCCATTACCTTGGAGATGCACCGCCTGTAAAGGTAGCTGGGGTAGTTTGTGTAAAACCAGCACGGCTGCCGAGGCTGTTGCAAGCTTTCCGTTTGTATTCACAATGTGCGGGAGCAGAGCACCAGGGGAAATGCGTATTGTGAGGTGAGAAACAAAAGGAGCCATTAACAATGTCAGTTGTGGCCTTTTGGGCGGGGGTTGCACAGGAATGTTAAGTGTAGAGGCTATTCAGCAGCCACACAAGAGCACCCTATGCATGTGGATCTCGCGGCACAAATAAGGGTTTCTCTTAACCCTGCCATAAAGACACGAGAACCCTCAGAGCCTGCTTTTCCACTTTTTGTTGCAATCCCCCCTTCCGTTTCTCAAACCGTCGGTTTATCCGCCTGTCCCTCTTGTTCACTTTTTGCGCTGCACAAGTAGAGTCAGGTTAAGGATGTCAGAGGCAGAACTCTATATATTTCTGTATATTTTTCCTGCAGCTGTTGAGAATTCACCAAAAAAAAGTCATTCACACATTTGTGTGCTTCCCCCATTTTTAACCATTTTTAGCTGAGTGCCTTTGTGCAAGTGGACTTCCTACTGAATGATGGATGGATGATACATGAACAAAAAAGCACCACTACCAAACTTACTGTGTTTGCAATGATTTACCTATTTGTACAGCACAGTACGGTGAAGGATTCTACAGCAGGTGAGGCAATTCGCCTTCAGGCAACAGCTCTATCCGCCGCACTGGCCCCGTCGTGGGGAACTCCGCGTGACCTGACTGACCGGTTGAAAAGAACCACCATTTACTTTAATGGTCAGATTAGCAGGTCTTTTCCAGTGAAGCCGGAATATGAGATGCCCACATAAACACAGTGCATCGGTGGTGTCTAATGGACACTTACTGCATTCAGCACTACCTGCTACTATAGAACCCATTAAGTACAGTAGAAGATTCCGGGAGCAACTTAGTCAATTACACTGCACAGTGCTGTGCTGTATTGGCAATTACCATGGGGGCATAAGCAAAGATTATAAATCATCTTTAATAACAGCATTTGAGTTGTTTGCACTCTAACATCTATCTGTAAGTACATGTTGTGAACAGGAGACGGTTATTTCAACTGACGTGAAGTCTTTGCAAGGTGGCAATAAAAAGAGGAGCACGTCTCTAGCTTCTCCTCTTTTGGCCTTTCCTGCCAGGCTGACAAGCCCAAACCGAAGCTCCCGAACGTGCAGGTTTGTTGCTCTTTTTTAGGACGTTTTCTAAGGCCCAAGTGTGAGTCACCTTCATTCCTCATTCATAGTCCAGCTGCGGAAGATAATGCCATCCAGCAATGCTCTCACATTAACCCTGTCAGCCACCACGGTCAAACAGCAACCTGTCTATTGTCACCTGCAGATGCGCATCTTTCCGATGCGACGTGCGCTGAGTAACAGCGCGGCCGACGCCACGCCGATTCGCGCTTGGAGCCGTACGAACAAAGCGTTGCTCCCCTTTTTGACGTTCCAAGTCAGTCCGTGAAGAGGGGAATTAAAAATGTAGATGAAAAACAAGTTTCGGTGTGCCGCGCACTCATGCGGGACTGCTTCAGCATGGAGATGGGGCTGAGTCACTGCAAAGCTGGCAATGGCAGCCACTCGAGCGTCTCGTTGTGGCATCGACATGCCAGATTTTGCCAGGGGCAAAGTGTTGAAACCTTCAAGCTCCGGGGCAGGGAGGATAAAAACCGTTCAATCACTGCTTCAGGTTGACCTTCTCTTCACCATTTCCAACATGTTTTTCTGTCCCGTTTGTGTCAGTGCTTGGTGACCCTCCCCTCCGTGATGGCGCAAAGGCATGAGAGAAGATTCTTTGCATGTGTGGAAAGAAGGGCTCCAGGGGTGGGTGGGGGGGTGTGGTGAACTGTCTGGGGCTGTCGATCTATGGGTCAGGTTAACTGCTTCCTTGATGAGAAACAAACTGTGGATTTTTTGGAGCCCACGTGATTTGGTTTTCTTCTCCGTCGCTACTGCTGCCTCAATCCGGTCACAGGTGAAGGGGAGCGGCACGGGCTCACATACCGCCTTGAACAGTTTGGGACATGCCCCCTGCAGAACCTGTTTTCTGAGGAGCCCGATGCTCAAGTCAGATGTCAACCAGAAACACGTTACTGACATTCGCAGCTCACTGCGGCCCGAACCAAGATTCCCTCAAATCACAAAGAAGTGAGACTTGAAGCAATTACACGTTTTTCCTCTCGACAATAAAAGGCTGTTGCCTTTCTTCCAAGAGAGTCTGCCATTAACTTAATGGTCTATATAAAGTGATGTTTTCCCTTAATTGGTTAGTTAGCGGTTCTGTACCATCACCGTGGACACAGATAAGCTACAAATACACTTAATGAGACTCTTAGTACTTTGTGCAATAGCTGAGATGAAAGCACAGTTGGGGCACTTTCCCTGTTCCCAGTCCCAGTAACAGTCCTTTTGGGCTCATGTGAAAGAATATATTGTGATCTGTGAATAATACCAAGGATTCAGGCCCAAGCACTGCAGAGAGCAGCCATTTTGGAAGCAAAACGCTGCCGATGGGAGTGGGAGTCTTGACCACTTGCGCGTGTCGACTGTCAGTACTGGTTTGTCACTGTCCAGCATCCCATGATGCAAAGTTTTCACTCAGTTACCATTTTGCCTCCAGTGGAGATTTTATCTGTAGTCTGGGCAATTTTTCACTGCCTCTCACCGGCTCGCCATCAGCTGTGAAACAGACCGACGTTCTGCAGATCTGCAGAGGAGGAGTGTGAGGAAGACCAAACGAAAGCAAATCCAAAATGATTCACGTTTAGACCTCGCTTGTTCCATTTGGAGCAAAAAGAAAACTATAAAAAAGAGCCAAGCCAAGGCAACTAAATATGAGCATATAAAAAGCAAAAGCACTTGGTTGATAAAGCAACCAACGGTGCCAACGTTTAAGCCTTTCAAAAACCGCTACATCCCTGTGCGGCCTGGGCACAAAAAAACAACAACAACAAAAAAAACACCCTTATAAATGAATGAAGGCAGGACTGGGAAACACTAGTCTTCAAGGACTGCTGCATTCCTGGACCGTTCCCATGGTATCTCTCAATTAACAACAGATTGGGTTGGTGGGAAAAGGGCCATTTGTCTTTTTTCTCCCTCAAGTAATGGCCTCAGTCAAATAATTCAAGGTGGACTGAGCAAAAGCCCGTGGGCCCCGTTTGAGCTGTGTTTGGGATAGTACCCTCACGCTACCTAGAGGTGAAACTGGGGCCTCCCCATCCCCCACTGTCCACTTGGGTTCATGTGTAGTGACGTCTACCATTTCGACAGACCCGGAGAGCGTACGGATCTTGTTTTTCTGGTCAGTTATCTGGTTTCAATGCGGCGCTCTTCACCAGGTACTTGTACTTAGCCTTAACCAAAGCGTCTGCTTCTTATGGGTCAAACGAGATAGGAGCAATGGTTTGTGGTCTAAATGCTGACTACGTCTCACCAGTCATGCCAATTTACTTTTGTCTCTACAGTAGTGAGAGTGGATGAGGTTCCCGGCCTGGTTCTTCCCCCAAAGAAGGACGAGGAGCTGGAGCGGCTGCTGGGTGAGGCCAGCGGGTCTGAGTCCGAGGGGGATTGGCGCAGCCTAGCAGGCTTGCTGGGCTACCAGGAGGAGCATATTGCCGCCTTCCGCCAGGAGGAGCGGCCCGTGAGGGCACTGCTGTCTGACTGGTCCGAGAAGGACTGCGCCAGCCTGGAGGCCCTGTGTGCCGCCCTGCGTAAGATGGACCGGGATGACATCGCCCAGGGCTTGAACCCACCCCCCACTGCAGACCCCACCGCCACCTCAGCTGTGTGACAGCCCTCCCGCGGCACGCCTCCCAACCTCAGCCACCACCCCTGGTTGGGTTTCCTGTTGTGCAAGCAGGTTTCTAACAAGCCGACATACTTTGCTGGGGTGCTGTCCTTCCAAGATGGAAGGAGGGGTGTCACAGGTGTCCATCAGGCACCTGCCCTCAGTGATGACCCGCAGTCTCTCCGCCCTCTCTGCAGTCTTCCCATACCCTAACTCTCTGGCTGCTGCTCCTTAGCAAACACTGTCCACACTGTTATCATCTGTCAGCCATGTCCAACACCATGTCCACTAGTTCGCCACATGAGTTAAACTGGAGGCATGGCCTCCAAAGAATCATACTGTGATACCACACACTGGCTCCTGTCAAAGCTGTACAGTAGCTACGACCCCACTGACCTTCACCTGCACCGAGCCGCATCAGTCGCCACAGTTCCAGCACCTTCCCTTTTGGCTCACTCTCCCACCCCTTTGCTCTGACCACATATGGGGACCAAAAGACCACCCAGAACCATGCATATGGGGTAAATCCCACATGTGTTCATTCATCATCTTCATTTTTCATATTGTCTTTCTCCGTTGACATAAACAGACCAAAAAAGCCATCCTCATTGGTACGATTGTATATTCTGTAAATGTACATGCTTTTGATCAAATATTATATTGCTTGTTTGATTGACCGAGCCATCGGCGGTTGAAAGGGCACAGTGCCAGGGTGGACGCTACCGCATAGTGCCTGCAGTCTCAGAATTTTAACCACAGCGTCGGTTGCTCTTGTCCTACAGACCGTCAATGCCTGTCACCTCTCTTGACAAAGTGGGCGGGATCTTGCAGGTTCTTTTTTTTCAGCTTTGGGTCTTGAAGGCAGTCAATACCCATGGTTCCCTTTTTTTAGATTTCATTGCTGTACAGAAGCTTGTATTTGAGAGGTTTTCTCTAAGACTAGGGAGCTCTAAGTGATGAAAAAGCAAAACATGGAAGGGAAAACCACAACAATACCCAGCATGCTATGGCTGGCTGGATAGAGAGAATAGTGTCCGTCAACACAATGAGACACGCTGTCTCTGCCCTCACACATTCATCTGCATAACACAAGATCCTGCCGGAAATCTGTTTTGCATACACCCATGCACAGAAAAAAAGAGTAACACCGGAAGAACGTGTCGAAGAAACCTTGTTCAGAGAGACCAGAGCTGTTGGACGCTGGTAGCAGTGTAGCTACTACCAGAGGTCACCACAGAACTGGACGTCACACGAACACTGCATGGTCACTGCAATTAATATATTGTCAAATACAGAAGCAGCCGCACTGGATGTGTTTATTTCGGTTGACATTTCAACAGTTTTGAGTTAATGCATTGGAACTAGAACAATCTTGTGCTTGCAATAAAGCCAGTGCTGTAAATTTGTAACATATTTCCGTATTTCCCAAAGGACATTTATGGATTTAGAACAGTGACAAAATTTTTACACGTTTTCAGAACGAGACTGTCTGCTATATGGCACTGAACTAACATTCGCCCGATTCTCAGATACCGTATACATGCGTATGCGCATATGTACAGTATACAGTGTGTGCTCCCTATGTGAGAATCCATAAAATGTTAGTTATACATGTTTAAAAATTTTAAAAAAAATGAAAATTTGCCTTAATGCTCAAAAGATCAGGGTCAAATCCAGGAGGCATTTTGCTGTCTTCGTTGTTGTGTTTTGCCGATTTGTATTGGGGTTGAAGGCGGAGACGCTGCCCGCGAACACCCTCCCCCCCCCTCGGTGGGGGTTTGAGAGCCTATGAGCGTGTTAGTGGAGAGCTGGGGTGTCAGCAGCAGTGTGACGTCCCCACACAGGTTGTAGACGCAATCCAGTGACGTGTGTGTGCGTCTGGACGTGAATCGGACCCCTTACCTTACCATTGTCCGGTTATAGTAAAACACCAACTTGAGTAACCAAGTAGATGCAGACAAGGCAAGCAAGTGGGAGAGTTGTTCTGGGTAGAAAAAGGGATATATTAACCGTGGCACCCTTCATCCGAGAGGAGAGGGTACCGAGGCATCAGGAATCCCACGTTTCACATCCCGCCTGTTTACTGTGTTTATCAGGGGCGCCGGGGAATTATTGGCAAGGCCTCGGATGCGAGTTTGATTGCTCACTTGTCGTAATCTATGACTCATCGCATCTGTGCATCTTCATGATTATTGACAAGCGGGCGAAAATGACTGATCCGGCTAATTCGGGAGCCCATTAGTGGCACGGCACTCAATGCACATTTGATTTCATGTTTGCCTCAATGCCCCGCTCAGCACACGCTTTGGAGAGACACGAGCTGCGCTCTCCAACGGCAGGCGTCCCGTCTCCACACACACACACATATGGAATTGTGTAAACCCCCTAAAACGAGGAGTCGATTTGCAGCATTTTCGCATTTCTCCCCCCAGTTATGTAATTATTTGTATTACTGATAGGACTGTATTGTTAAACTTATCATTGTACATGATTTGGTTGTAGAACTTAGTGTTAGTAAGTATATATTCTGAAGCACATAATGCCTAACAAGTGCCTGGTATTTGTGTCTTTAATTCTTCAGTGTTTTCGTTGATCAGTGTCCTCGTAGCTAGCCGTACAACGGTGACTGGCCTGGTCTTATCGACACCCTGCTAGTGCTGCCCTACTGCTCAGGAACTGCAAGCGGGAGAAAAGCACCTTGGTCTCCCTATGGTTCCCCAATGCCAAGGAAAGGGTGCCACCCCCACCCCCCACCCCCCACTGCTGGGTCTGCTCACTGCCTCAGTATTTGCAAACCGCTATTCCAAACAGCTCAACAGAATGATGCCCTTCCCCCCCAGCGGTCACTGTGTGTGTATGTCACAACATCCATCTGCCAATATTTTATCTTATGTGTTATATATATTTTGACAGTATCTGTTTCTTTAATCCAAAAAAGTTTGTCCAGGGGTTGGGTGACTTCATTATGTGACTTTAATTAACCTTCTGTGTCAACTTTGTGTAGTAATATGTGTACGAGCTAAAAATTGTATATTTTAAGTTTCTGCAACAGTATTCGCTCCAACATACAGCTCCGTCCATGGAGATAGAAGTGTGATGGGAGGGAGCAGTTGAAGCGATTCGGGGGCAGTCCTGCGAATATGAATGCCGAGTTAGCGTACACAGGGCAGGGAGCACTGGGGAGATCTGCTGTGTTGGGATTCTGTCAGACGCGACCCATCGGACAGCATCCTTCCTGCCCCTGTTGTACCGCTTTGCTGGGTCCGACCCTCACTGGTACTCTGGGTTCCCCAAATAAGAGGGTCGGAGCACCAATGTCCTGTGTACCTACAACTAATGAACACTGTACAATGTAGATGTGAAATTACTGGAACTCCTACAACAGATGCACAGTTAACCATTAAAGGCAAATAAATAACACAATGGAAAAAAGAAACCAGAAGGACATTTTGTGTGTTCAGCACTTTCAATGGCAACGGGAAAACCTGAGAACTAAAAGGAGAGGGGAAATCGCCGTCGAGGTGGGTTGTGATAAATTTCCGTGCACGATGGCGAAGACGATTCAGTTCAATCGGCGAGTCAGGCCATGACGGCCAAATGGAAACCAGAATTTGGTTGTAAAAACCCTCCCTATGGTTCCTGAAGATAAATGGGCAATCCTAAAACACAATCACATGAGCATTGCACGAAAAGCTGACAGTCATCACACTGCTGCAAAACGTATTAGAACTACCGCATACTTTTTTGTCGTCTTCGTTTTCACGTTCCTCAGACTCCCACATACTTTGCAACACACGTTTAGAGAGTTTTAACACAGTTTAGACAAAAATGACTCTCTCAATGCAAACACAGTGAAGCACAGAGAAGCAACGCTGCCATAACATATAAACGTCCCAGAGAAAAAGGAAAATTGAGTGATTGTTGAAGATCTAAAAAAGCTTCAGAGGACTGGAGACATAGCTGAGGATTAGGGCCCAAAATGAAAATATGACTTGAGAAGGAAATGTTGTAACAGCAACATCTTGAATGCAGACAGAGCAAAACGGTCCTGGTTGAAAGGTCTCTTCTAAAGAGAGAATTTATGTATTTAGACCTGTAGCCAAACTGACTCTCCCAGCTATTGTTAGAAACAGATTTACTCAGTATATAATGACCCACATTGTCTTCTGCTCTTCAAGGAGGGTGCAGATCAGTAACTGGAAAGTCGGGGTGCATCTCCCACGACCCGCCTGACTGAGATATACATGTATATATACATGATATAAATGTAGAAAAAGCACGTTTGGCGATGAACAACGCAGCTACGGGAGGCTAGGAGAGTCTATGGATGAGTTGGGCTGCACAAGGGAGATACATGACCTGTCAGAAGGTGCCCAAATTTTTCCCATTAGAGACCTCTTTCCCTTTATTATAATTATTTTTTGACACTGTGGTAGCTTTTCTCCAAAGTAACTTACGGTGGTAGGTTTGGTTACAAAGCCAGTTACCATCACTTGTCTAATTCATTGACCTGGGTAATTTTACTGAATCAATTCAGGGTAAGTAGAGCAGGATAGGGGATTCAAACCCATGTCTTTTGATTTCTAGATTATGCCTCTAATCACAGGCAGCCCAGAACCTCACTTACAATCGAGTATTAACCAAAACCACATGGTTTCTTAAGTAAAGCTATGCGTTGTTTACCCGCAGTAAGAACGATGGTTAAAGGTGTGTGATGAGTTCCAGAGAGACGAGTGAAGACACTTTAATTTGATCTACACAGACTCGGCGGCAAAACGGAGCTCATAATTCGATGATTAAAAACCTTATCCGAAATGAATCGAGGGGATGAGTCAGCTGAAAATGCTGCGCAGGAGGACGTTGCCGGGAGAATCCGGAGAGCGAGCAAGCGTGTCGGCCCCTTAGCAGATGCTGCACGTAATCTTACAAACACTTAAGCAACAGAAGCCTGTGCTGTGACTGAAGAGGAAGCTGTTCGAGTGCCACTTAAGTTTTACGTTCCATCCGCAGAATCCCAGATGCTGGACGACACACATTTTGTAGACGATCTGAACAGGCGAAAAAAACCACAGCCCTGCATAATGGAAGTGACGACTGACAGCAAATCTGGTGCTGAACAGAACATCAGTCATAACACATAATGCCTTTCAAAGTGGCCATGTAGCTCAGCACTGCCGTCTCAGAAATACCGTAGGGCTTCCTGGTACAAGGTAAAAAATGATGGTTGAAGCTCAATCTTTACTTCCCGTTGGAGGGCTACTGACTTCCTCTAGTATTTTGCACGCTCCTTAGCATCAACAGGTGCCATCCCACTGGCGCCAACCCTAGAGATGGATGGGTTATCTGCAGCCACAGGGTTGGCCTTCCAGCAAGAACATCAGATGAGCCCTCCGCAAAGATCAATCCCCAGAGCAATCATGGTTTCCCACACACAGCATCCATGTGCAGAAGTGTTAGAGAAGATCATAACCAGGTTTGCCACTGGTTCTCCAACATCCTCGCATGATTTTTTGAAACCAAACTGTCAGCACTTGACCTGAGTGATCAACACACAAAAAGGTGGGAGTGAGACTTTGCCCTGACCCCCCCCCAGCAGACACCCCTTGTGTCCTGGATTTCCGACTTTTCCCACAAGGTTTGCCCTCAGGTTAGGTCAAGTAGGAAAGACCTGCATCTTCACCTCGCAGTGCCATGTCGATCAGATTCTCACTCGGCGTGAGTCTTAATCAGAAACACACAGTGTGGGAGACGGAGTGACACACACACACTCATAAAACCGAAAGCGTGTCAAAGAGTGAAGAAACCACAGCTCTTCCACTGTTCCTCTGCAGCCACATTCATGTCATCCTCACTTTGGGGTGACAGCATCGTGTCACTCATACGTGGAGAACATGAGAACGACCTCCGGCAGCCTTCCACCCTCATCTCCCTGCGAACTCCCCTCCCACCAACGCCTCTTTTGCACAGCACGTTTTAGGCGTCATTAATGGGAACCACAGCACATTACGCAAATGGCTTCAGCGAGAAACCGGCATTGTTTCTCCATACAGAGGCGCACAGGCAGAAATCCACACTCACTAAAATATTTTACAAGCTGCAGCTAATGTGCACCCACACCAGGCAGGCAGCCCATGCCTTCGCCTTACTGGAAAAGAGCGTCAGCCTCCCGCCGCGCCAATGGGTAGCAGAAGGGGAAGCAGACTTTTTGGCAGATGGGTGGAAACTTCTCAGCAGACTTGTTACACGAAACACCAGTTTCCAAGTCTGGATCACAAGAATGCAAAAGCTACTTTGCTTGGCAACTTGGCAACTTCAGATCCTCCCCCCATGTCTGCAGATGTAGGAAGGTGCAATGAGCACGGAGCACCTGCTTTCATGTCTGTGTTGGAAGTGGGAGGTCTGACAGAAACCCCTCCACTCTCTAAACACACTTTTTTCCCTACCACACTCTGGCCACCAGATGAGGATTAAGCACTTCTGGACATGCCTGCTACCGCAAGACATGGTGTCAGTCAAACAGAGGGTGGTGGCCAGTGGAGGGGGTGGGTGTTTTGTGGGGACAATAGACACTTCCCAGGCAACCTGCCAGGAGAAGGAAAGCTGTAAGCAGGTGCATCCCTCTCTGCAGGTGTTGCACTCTGGCGTTTGCAAGAAGTCGGGCTTTTTAATGAGGCGCATAAATCGGTTTTATGGTAATCCATTATTGCCGGCGCTCCCCACGAAGCCCATTGAGTTGTGGAAAATAGGAGTCCCTGTCGTTCGATGATAGTTTTTTTTACTTTATTTTACAGTGCATGTGTCAGACTAAATCGTCCTTGGCAAAATCATAAGCAATAAATCACTGTTTTTCACAACGATGGAGTAGAACGCTAAATGCGCTTTGATGTGTATTTGCATGCAAATAAAAAGTTGTAATAAAGCCACATGATTTACCCAATGGTAGAAACAAAACATGGAAAAAACAAGCTTAGTGAAGATGTCGCAGACAGAGACTAATGGTTCAGGGGCAACAACAAAAAGGTTATCTGTCTGAGAGGGAATCTGCAAATGAACACCACTGGGCTTAATGCACTGTGACCCCCCACATGCATTTTTTTGGAGAAATCACTGGCAACACTTTCAGTCTGGTAGAAGTTCAGTCTGGGCAGTAAAATGACTGTCTAAAATAGCCAAGAATCCTGTCATCATTGCCGACGTGACCCTCGACTTCTTGAAACACGCGGCTTCATTCTCCAGGAGATGCACATTCGTTTTGCAAAACATCCAAGGAGCTCATCACTGTTTTCCCAGTTCCAGGTTCAGGTTACGATCGTCCTACTATTACGGTTATTCTTCATTTAAAAGAGCAACTTGCAATATAAGGTTTGTACACCAAACTTCTCACAGTGATTTACCCATTTGCATAGCTGGGTAATTTTTACTCTATCACTTCAGGGTAAGCACCTTGATCAAGGGAACCACAGTAGGAAGAGGGATGTGAACCTTTGTCCTTCTGCTGCAAGGTGATGGCTTTAATCACTGTGTCTTTTGCTGCCCTATATACCGATCCTCACCCTGGGCCTCCCGGTTGGACAACCTGTACTTGCCACCAGACCACTCTGACACCCCCCCCAAAAATGAACATACACTGTGTCTTGCAAAAATCATCATGTCTACTTACAGATATTTTTAAAGAAAATTCCCTGAAATATGCCGACTGCATAAGGATTCGAACCCCAGACGTTAATATTTGGTGGAGCCACCTTTGGCTTTTGGGGTAAGTAAGTTCCAGCTTTGCTTGCTGTTCAGAAGTTATTTTCTCCCCAATCTGCAGCAGGTTGTTCAGGTCAATTGGATGATGCTTGTGGACCACAGTTTCTAAATAGTTTTCAGCTTCTCAGTGAGACTGAGGCCAGGCTTTGCCAGGGCCACTTATTTTGACTCTGAAAAATTACTGTTAGAGCATATGAGTTCACAGCAAAAACACAAAAATATGGAAAATACGTGTATTTTAATTTATTTTAATTACGTGTAATATAATTTGAAATGTTGATAATGTTCAATGGGGTTTGAATACTTTTGCAAGGCGCAGAATATATCTAGTTAAGCAGTCCTTATGGATGCTGTGTGGCTGTGAAAAGAACCAGGTGTTTGTCACTTATTGTTTCTTAGACTAGGATCAAGATAAAATATCTAAATATCATTGCGTAACAGGATTCGATTAATGTCGCTGAAATTCGCTGTGTGTTGCGATGCTCCGTTCCAGTCGCAGCTTTCGGCCGCAGATGTGGTCCTTCATAAGACGCCGGGGTGCAATTAGCTTCCTTGTAAACGGAACCGTGAAACAGCAGCGCTTTTGATTTCATCAGAAACTCCTAATGCAATAATAAAACTAATTACTACATGTCATAAAAATTACTTATTTTACTGGACTGCCCTACAGTTAGATTTTACTCCTAGTTGGAAAGGTCAGAGGTGCCCGTTTCAGCTGAAAGTGCTGACTATGACATTATTTTATCATCAGCAAGGGCTGCACACACACATGCTCTCGGGGGGGGGTCAAAAATAATAGGGAGTTTAGCCACAAAAAGCTAATGGCTTTCAAACAGGAGTGCGTCAATATCCATTGTATGAGTCAAATAATGACTAAATTATCTCTACTTCTCCTGTGATTTCAATTTCTCCAACCATTACTGTGTAAAACGCCCAGATCACAAAAGACAACAAGTAAACAGTGTTTCCAAGATCGTCGCATTTATGATGGTTGCACCCATTTCACAGGGTTTCTGATTTATAGACTGACTGAAAATGTGTGTTTATTCTGCACTGTCACTGCCATCACCGTTGTCCTTCAAACAGCCAGGTATTACAGTGTTAAGAGAAACTTCTGTCTGACACTAAGTCAGAAGCGGCCTAATAATTCGGCAAGCCGTTCTTTAAGTTCACTTTCCATGAAAAAATAGAAAAGAATTTATATGTATTTTTTCATAAGGAAATGTACAGAACATGACGTCCATATACACTTTAAGCAGGATTTCCCTTTAGCGGGCCTCCAAGGGCAACAGCGCAATGCAAAACATCGAAACACACCTATTTTAAAGCGGCAATAAACTTGGAGAGCAGTAAGGAGTTTTACACAGCCTTAAAAACAGACATTGTGATCCTGAACATGAACCAGTTCCTCCAAAGTGCTATACGGTGGCTCTAATGGCGACACCCCCTGCTGCTCTTTTATAGAAGTTTTGCTGAACATTCAAAAATACAAACAGATTACCTCTCTCATTGCACGATGGGGGAAACAAATGTTACATAGTGAACATCACGTCTTCAGAAGTCCAGGCAGACGGCGTGTTTTTCTGCGTGTCTTCGGTTACCCAGGCATGTACTTAGTGAGGTGTGGAAAACCATATTGCTGCATTTTCATATTTCTCATTGCAGAATTTAATTGCTGGCGGCAGCGTGAGCTGTGTGAGCCAAACACGGCAGCACAGAAGAGCACGGTTTCAAATGTCCACGTGAGGAGAAGAGGAAGCTGCAGCGGCCCACCTACCCCTGCAGTACATCGCGCGGTCGAGCTGAGCTCAGCGCTCTGAACTCAGGCCAGCTGTGCCCTGGTTAACAGGTGATGCTAATCGGGAATGAAAGCCCAGGACAAGCGAAAGGCAGCATGGCAGACGGCGGTACCACAAAACAGCCCAAAAGGGCGGATTACAGCTTTTATCCATTTTAGCTGCATTTGGTTCAGTTATTTTGCCCCTGATGTTTTGGGCTGTGATTTTGATGTCAGGGACATCAAAATGGGGGGGGGGGGGCTGGATAGGATTTAATTTAATTTCCCCAGATGAGAATGACTGGTCAGACCACAGGATAATGTCTGTCTACATTTCACATTTTGTCTTCGTTATTATTTATTCATTTTTCCTGAGTTTAATTCAAAGTGACTTTTCAAAGATAAGCTACTTACAGTAATTTATCCATTTGTACAGCTGGCTAATATTTACTGGAGTAATTCAGGGTAAATGCCACGACCGAGAGAACTATAGCAGGAGGTAACTGCTATAGATTCCAGCTGCGTCCCTTGAGTGAAAAGGATCTTTAACCACTACACCATCTTCAACACCTATCGGCCTGCTTTCCTTCATCTTCCATGGCACTTTATCTCCGGGAGTTTCCTTTATTCCCAACCTGCCAGGCCCCTGCGCTGTCCAGCAAACTCTTAGCCATACAGGTTATCTCAGGGTGGTGAGCAAGCGGGTCATCCACCGACTCAATTTTCACCGCAGTACAACAGAAGATTTATTTTGTGAGGCCCACACTCTTCCACGAGTGTCGTCCAACGTCTCACAGGAGGCTTTGCCTCTACAAGCCCACTTCATTCCTGCTCAGTAAGAGACTGGCTTTCATCCAAACTCCAAGAGCCCCCCTCCCCACGTCCACATTTATTTTGGCATTTACACCCCAGGATCATTGCAGCAAATCTGTACACCACATGTGGTGAGTACATGGGAGGAAAAAGTAAGGGAAAGGTACAGAATAATGCTCAGAATGACGGCTGGGAGCAGAGGAGAATGAACTTCTTGATCCGTCCCCTTCTGTACACTACAGCTCATATTGTTTCTAAGTCCCTAGTGATGTCATAAATCACTGCGGCCCTCAGTTCTGACAGCCGGTAATTGGGAGGGCACAGGGGTACCACCACGGTGTCGGTCACAGTAGATGCCAGCAGCTCCCAGGCATCATGACCCGGCGGTTCCGTATTCCGGCCTAATCTTCTAAAACAAGCCCCGCTGTGAAATAATTCCTTATTTTGGAGAACCTTTTGTTTTCCTTTCCTCAGGCACCAGCCCAATTACTCTCTCACTCACCAGACCGTTGTGCAGCACTCTCCATCACCGTTTGAGAAGAGAGCTCTCTAAATATAAACTGAATTGAATTAAAATAACCACTCTGCTCCATTCTCCAGCAAAGAGGACCTCCCAAGGAAGCATGTGTTTCTGCCATACATGAGCAATGGTGCAGACTAACCCAGGTCACTGCACTGCACAGCAGTCACCCCTGATTCATTCATGCTATCAATCATTTATCATTTGGCCTTGATGAGCGTACTTTACACATACATCCTCACTTTCTTCACATTCATTTGGGTTTGGATTTACAATATCTGCTTGCTGGCTTATTTTCCAGCCAACTAGGTGGTGTTGAATCGCTCTGTCCAGCCTGTCTCTGCTATAGTTACAGGATATGAGATAAAATTATTTTTTACAGTATGGAAATCCCTTGCCATTCGCATCTGATTTATCCCAGAAAATGTGTCAGACTCCACAAGTTTCCTTACCGAGCACCTACTTCCCATTAATTAAAATGGGGGGGGGGGTAAATAAATAAATAATGCGCTCTCAGCCCATAGGAAACCACCTTAATAACTATGAACCCGTGACTTCAGCACGATAAACAGCGTGAAGACCAGAAAACATTTAATGTTGTCAGTAATTTGCATGTTTATACTGTGTGGTGCAGTTTGTACAGTAAAAGACATTTCACACGTGAGCGCCCCCCACGGAGACGAGAAGGCGCATGTGCGGGGTTTGCCGTGGGAGTTCAGTGTTCAGATGTTGAATAAGGGGAATAAAAACATGTATCAAAGTAACCCACCGTGCCCTCCTCTTTGTTTGACACAACAAGCTGCATTTAAATAAATGTTTCTTTTTTTTTTAATGAAATGCACACTAAATGTTGCAACACAAACGTGTTCGGACAAAGCAAAACTAACGGCAACAGCTGACAAGACAGCAGCGCGGGGCGTCTGGCTTCAGATAAATTCGCAACAGTACACAGTACCGTTTATTACCATACAGTATTGTTTTTTTTTTTTTTACAGTACTCGGTAAGGTACTGTAACGTATTTATTTGTTGATTTTTTAAATTTGTTGAGATTTTTATTTGCATTTCAATTTTAATCAAGCTTTGGATAAAATCTGCAACAGTTTGTATATCAATATACAGGTACCAATTCTGAAGTGCGCCTTTATAGTGGAAATTGGGATATAGCGTTTGGATACCGAGGTATTGTTGTATTATAGCTACAGCATCCGAGTTAATACCTTTTTTGTTTGCGGAGAGTAGAGAAGACAAAGAAACTGCTGGCTATGATTCCCCCCCTCTGTGCAGGGGATGTAAATGTACACTGTAAACACTGACAGGCACAAAGGTACAGTATCCAGATGGTCCTTTTTTGTTTTGTGCCTTGGTGGACCAATGTTTATAAACTCTCTGAGCTCGTAATGTTCAGCCCATCCTGAGCCACCAGTGACTTGTATGTATGGATTCACGGGAGCAGCTGTATTTGTCATTAACTAACCCACGTAGACCCGGTAGGTGCAGCTAATGGGCCGTGTTTCAGCCGTCCGGTTATTGCTTTTCTATCCCCTTCTCATAAAAGCGAAAAAAGTCCCAGCTTCACAGATGAGAGCTGCAGAGTTCAGTTTTTCCTCCCCAGCTCACACGTTTGCAATCTGCGTTCACAGGGTAAGTAAGCACTGCGTGCCGCGGCTCTGTCTTCAATTACGGGACTGCGAGATCCGCTCAGGCTTCCTTCTGATCGGAGAAACATCTGCTGGCCCACACTGGACAAACCAGCCTGAGACTGGACCATCGGAGGTCATTACACGCGTAACCTTGTTTTCAGTACGAACATCGTTTTAATTATAGAAAGACTACACCGACGAAGGATCCTGCTCCCAAGGAAAATAGTTTACGCATTAATCTATCTGAGACACATGGTCTAGCTTACGTAGGGATTAATTATGAATGATGAATAACCGTGACTCAGTGATCACAGAGCAGTACTAGTGTATACATCCTTGACAAACTGTTTAATCGCATCTAGCCTTCCAGTCCTGTTTAAAAAAAGCTGTTTTTGCTTAGACCCCAGAGTCAACAATCAAGTGTTGCTGAACTTAGCTGTAAGAGTCAACAGCTAAATGCTAATGGATACCTGAGTCACTGATATGTGCACGAAAAGGAGGAAAAGCACATTATTGGCATCTTGCACTGCTGACTCATTCATTACTGTCAACATGTCTCTAGCCCAGCCTGGAATATGGACTCTGGACTGGATCATCTATAATGAACTCAAATTCAGAGTGATGTCATCTGCTAACAAACATATTTCACTGCACAGCTTAATATGTCTCTAAGACATATGTTTCACAGATCACTAACTGGCCAATTAAAAATTTCTTTGCTTCTGGATCCAAGCATAACAAATTTTACACCATTTAATTTTAAATTTTCGATTTTGGCTGACCTGCCTCCGGACCACCACGACCCCGACCGGGACAGGCACTTGAAGATGACCGATAGTTGGATGGGTGAGTGGATGGATGGGTGGATTTTAGTTCACAATAAGAGATTCCGTGACCACTTTTCTCTGCCCAGCTTACAAGTGACGGCCATCGCTGTCATTCTTAACACAGCGATACGTCATCTTGCAGACACCCAAAGATCTGAACGCAATTTTCATCCATTACCCAAGCAGCTGTTTGAAATATGAGCAGGTACCCTCACCCTGGGCACTGAGAGTCATAATTCTTCCAAATTAATTCAACTGGGACCACTTTCTCAGGTGCTTTTACACCACGTTTGGTTACCATAGCATGGCAGTCATATTCTACAATGATGAAATACGTTACCCAAAAAACGACAAGGTTTTATTGGATAGTTACTCACTTCTTCTGTTCTTCTACTCACAATCTTTTGTGGCCAAAAGATCCAGCTCATGTGGTGGAGTTTCTCCTCTGGACGTACTGGAATGATTATGTTTGGGCTGCCTCTTGTCCTCTTGAATGGTCCGGATTGTCCACTCCTTTAGAGAACATCTGCAAAATGCATAAATTTATTGCGAATGTCAGCAGAGGGGCCAAAACTATGGTATCAATTAGCATCCATTAACCATCATTGTGTCCCGGTCCCTGAGCAGTGGCCAAGGCTGTTAAGGACTGCATGTGCTGAAACTATGTATATATTAAAAAGGATTAAAACAACAGCGCTTCAAGACTTGTGGGTTCGATATGGCGTCTGGATACTATTAGATAGGGGCCTAAGCCTTTGAAGTCAATTTTATTTCAATAAAAATTTAAATAATTAAACACCACTTTGTACCCAGAAAATACCAGAGGTCTTTTACAACAACATTGCATTAAGGTTGAAGAGTGGACATACGGCCAACACTCGATACATGCACAACAGATGCTGGACAGATTGAGAAATCGTATTAATAAGGATAATTCTCAAAGGACTGCGTTTCCCAGAATGCTGCAGGTGGTTGGAACGCTGGCATGCAGAAAAGAGGGTTCGAAAGAACTAAGGAGCTTCTTACCTGCTGTCACCTTCATGACAGTTTTATCAGAAATCTTAATATTAAAAATTCTTCCTCACTTTGCTCATAAAGACATCTAGAAGGACCTCGAAGGGGTACGATCAACATTTGATCTGCCGAACACTTGAGAACCCATTCATATCCCTTTTCAGTTCATTAACTTCAAAAGGTGTTGTAGGTGTTCCATTTAATCACTTGTTGATGTGGCTGTTTTACAAGCGTGGGTGTCAACATCAGCACTTCATAAATTCACACTAATGTTGAGAGGGTGATGGATTTACAGTGTTTAAAGGAGGACTCTGGAGGAAGCGTGTAACAGGCTATGGAGTAGAGTAGAACTAAAAAGAGACATCTGTTCTTTTGGATAGTGGTCAGTGCCTCTTTCAAGTCCATAAACACGTATACACACCTGCTAAAACATCACGAAACTCACCTGCAGCTCCAAGCTATTTTTGCGCAGTGAGACTACAAGGAAACGTCAACCTCAAACAATCTTCTTCAGACTCCAGCACCTCCCATTCGTTAAATCAGAAGAACTTTACATAAGTTGTTGCAGCTGCAGATGTTGCAGATTTCTGTACTGCAAGGTGCTGCAGACACGAGCTGGGAGGTTCGTCTCAGCGTGGTGTTGAGATACATTGAAACAAAATCATGCTGGTGTCAAGTTTCATTCCCACCGTGTGTCCATCGTCCATCTGTTACTGAGCTCACCCTGAAGGCATCATAAAGCTATGTATGCACCAGCTGGCCCAGGCACTCATGGAAGAGCTGGATAATTAACTGGCCTACTTCACATGGCTGGAGATGAAGGATGACCTTCACACCCCTGTGGTCAGTGTCTCAGCACGTTATTAATATCACCGAATTCCTTCTTTTGATACACTTGGACGTATAGAACAGTGTACATCTCAAGGCTAGAGTTTGAAATTTGTAGTCGTTCTGTTGGATAGGATCGTGCCGTATTTAGGTCCCCAGTGGCAAACACGAGTACAGTCAGATAAGGAGCTCAACATTCAAAAAAGTAAATTGATAAGAATACACATGGCTGCAGCAGGTGTGAAGAAAGGCTGCTGCTGTTGTCGACAACTTTCTGTCCTTCCGTTTTACGTATGCATCATCTTATCCATTTCTAATGTCGTGAAATGTTAAAAAAAAATAAACCTGCAGGAAGCATAAGAGCTCCAGCCGTGATCACGCTGCAATTTACCTTGTTATACGCAGTGGTGGAAAGGAAGTTTGCCGCAAGCTACTGACAGTTCCATCGGGGGCTCAAAATTGCTATCAGGGCCCGTTTCTACATAGATCTACCCTGTGTGTTGTCTCCACCCCGCTATCATGTGTCAATCATTGCCCGAAGAGGAACTGTGATACTTACGTTTCATCTTCGGGATTTTCTAAAGGGAATTTACAGGCAGCGCCAGCGCCAGCGCCGTGGGTTGTAAATCACATCAAAAGCCCACAATGCAATTCCTTCCTTGTTGTGTCTGTCTTCCTCCCCAGCAGTCCTTCTCTTCCCATTTGCCGATGACCCGACAGGAGGTTCACCGGCTTTTTCCAAACGGACAGCAGCATCTCTTCCATCACGCTGCAGACCCAAAAGACAAGCAGCAGATGACCCATCAAGCAGCTGTACTTTATCACTGTCTGGGACACATATTACCATAGTAAGAAGTTTATTCATTTAATTAATACGGCCTGGAAGTATGAAGACCCTCGCTTGTTTTTGCTTGTGGAAGAACTTGTGTTTTATTCCCAGCTACTGGAACTGGAAGCATATGGAGAACTTGGCAGAATGGAACTGGGATGGTCGCTTTTATGCTTGGAGCCACTGTGTTCTGTTCCCTTAGAACAGAGCCGCACGATGAACACTGGTCCAGGGCAGAGCTTTTTAAAACCAGTGAATAAAAGCTTTGACATCCCCTCCGGCACCCCGCCCCCACATCCATCTCCCCTCCTCTCTTGTTTTCTGCCAGAGCAGATCTGGATGCTTTGAGCACAATTAAGCGCTGAGTGATGAAATTATATCTTCAGGACCGGTAAATGGAACAGAGGGTGGTAGGGGTCAGAGGGAGGGAGTCCATTCCACCTCCCTCTGGGGCCTTGGGAAATTCTATTAGACACAGGCTGGCTATAATAGCCACACTTTTTTATACATCTCTCTCACTCCCTATCCTTGCTTTCCCTTCCCTCAAAACCATACTGCAGCAAAGAGGCTGCAGAAACCAGCAGGACCCATCTTACAAGAGCACCAGAAATGATTTTGCATATCATTTCTGATCAGAAAACAAATGGATGAGACGGTGTGGTTGGAAACTGTGACGATCTCCCCCCAGGGCGAGTAATTCCTGTGAGTTGTTCTTCTCGGTAGACCATCTGCATTTGGATGTGAGGCCTTCTCCCCATCTGTTGGGAAAATGCTCTGTGAGGGAGGATGTCCTACTAGACAAAGAGGTCAGCAGTGTGAAGGTACAAAGAGAAGGAAAACCTCATCATACGTCTTGCATGGGGCCAGTTCTTAACCCTACTGGGCATCAGAGTTCATCTTTGCAAGATGTTCAGATTTGAATTGTCACTTCTCACACCATGTGTGGGTTGAGCTTCTATCAGCATGTTGTAAACAGATGAACCTAAGCTTTATTTTTTTCCACAGTGAAGCCAGAAATCACCATACTATACACATTATAGTGTTTGATACTGCATGCCTGCTGTGAAGACGTGCTACTTATAAAAGACAAACCAGCAGTATTTTTAATTTCAGAATTGTTTAAAAAGCTGCATTCAAATAGGTTAAAAATTCCTAAAAGTGTAATGTTAACACTGACAGACAGGGTCAGAAGTCTTTCTTCTAATGTGCAGTCAGCTGTACCTCAGATGTCTGACAACTTCCCATCCGTTTACGTAATGAACTGGGCCAGTGGACAACTCTTTCTTAGAAATATAAAATATTTTGTCGTGCACGAGTGGGTGCAGAGTAAAAAGTGGAGTATGAAAAAAAACAATTATAAATTGGTTTTTAAAGGAATTAAACCAAATTAAAGCAAAGCAAAGTGTTTCTCTTGTTGCAGCAGGACTGGAACTCACTTGACCAGTGTTACACAGCTCAGCGCCAACAAAACAAGACCTGTCGGTGAAGATGGATTGTCATTTCATGGGGAGTCAAGGGAGAACAAAAGCTGAGACTTCACGGAGAAAAGACACCAGGTGAACTACGAACTACATTAAAACAAACGGAAGGTAAATGAATTATGGATCAATTTGATATCTACAAAAACACTTTGCACTGGTGGCAGAATTATGATCAATAACTACTAAGTGCTGAAGGTCCAGTCTTTTGTCCCAGGAAAAAAGTATAGAAGCAAAGTTGTGCAGAGTTGGCAGTAGGGACGTGTGAGAGAGTAAGCTGGTTTATGTAGGATAGTGTATCAGCATCAGAGAACTCGGACCAGATGAATGATGAACGGTCCGCGCATAATGGGAACCTAATGGGAGGCTAATAGGCCGTGCTTTCAGAGAACCAAAAATGATGTCTGAGCAACAAAGCAATAGAAGATGACAGAGATCCCACTACAGATTTACTGGCTTTGCCAATGGGAGGGTAAAGATACATGGTTCAATACCAGCTTCTTGAGTTCATTTTCACAGTAGGGCATTAGCTCCAGTCCACCGATCCATACGTCCATAATCCAGGGAGCATTATCACAAATTTGCGCAAGGCTGGGCAACCACGGACACAGAGTGCCAGAGGTGCTCTTTCATCTGAAGACTTGATAAGAAAATGGCATGCATTACGTGGGTACAAAACACAGTTAGGTACAAGTAAGATATCAAAGTTACACAAAGACCATGGCTGCTTCTGGTATGAGTAATATCTCCAAAGAAGCAGGATTGGGACTCCATTTTCCTGTTTTTTCTTTGCCCAATTTTGTCATTAGTTATTCTGTGCAGTTCTTATTTGGCCACATCCTCTGTTGAAACCCACCAGAAAGCATCAGAGGAAGCAGGGGTACGGCGTTTCGCTACGACTCACGCTGGACGATTGATATTTTCACGATCAGACGGAGACACGGGACGGTCAGCATGGAAGGGGAGTACATCTCACTGCAGAACGTCAGCTGTCCGCAGGCTAAATCCCAGCAAAACTGCCACCCCCCCCCCCCCCATTCCCTGGCAGCCCCTTCATAAATAGCTGCGGGCTGAGCCATGTCAACATTCATTTCTCTTTGCAGATACAGAACTACTTCTCACACATGGCGCAGCAACGACAGCCGAGTGCACACTTTCTCATTTGCAGTGGATATATTGCGTGGAAGACACGTGTGCTATTAATCACACCGGCCAGAAGTAAGAGGAACTGGTCCTCAAAACCTGCACAGGGAGGGCAGCGGTGCGCCAGTCAGTTTTCATCAAGTCAGAGTAATATTGACACCCCCCGAAATTCTACCCTGGACAGTTTGTGGAGGATCTTGTTAAGCGAGGTCTGCGACTCAGAGATCTGAGCTGCGTCGCGCAACTCTGAACAGCATGTGGCATCCTGCTGTTTTCCTGGCTTTGATATGAATACGCAACACCATTTGGAATGCAAGCATAGTATTATCCTTACAGATAGAGACTCGGCGACATATCCAGCTCAGTGGCGCCCCACTTTTCACCATCACGTTACAAGTGCCTTCATTTTTCCCAAAAGAAACTTCTAGTTATTTACCAGCTTATTCAGCTGGGTAAATTTTTACTGCATCAATGTAGGGTGAGCTGTTGTCCTTCAACTGCAAGGTGGCAGATGTGAAGATGACAGCGGCTCGAGCCCTTCTTCACGCGCTGTGTATCTGCCACCCCATATTGACATATGCAGAGTGAATCCTGTAGTTTCGCAGGCCAGACATGACTGTGCCTAAATATTTCTGGCAGCGGCTGTTCAGCTGCATCATCAGAGTGAGAAATAAGTGACCTGCGAAACCTCTCCGAAGCTCGCGAGTTCGTACGACATATTCGGTGCTTAAGTCACAATAGAGGAAATATGACACTGGTCTCCCGCGGCCTTGTCGATGCCACACACGTCCAGACATCTGCTTCCACATTAGCAGGAAAGTTTGCGAAAGAAACAGCTTGTTGTTGTTAGGAGGACGCTGCTGTTATTTTAGCCTAGGCCGAACTGCGACCCCCGAGGGCAGCCTTATTCGCACGACCCTTCCGTCGTGCTCCTTATTTATTATGCACTGGCAGCAGAGATTGAAAGCCATAAAGGCCGGGAAAATCGAGTTTGTGTCCAGAGCGGAATGCCCCGAGCAAGAAGCAGTCACAGAATCCCTTCCCTCCCTTTGCCTCCTTCAAATACACTCTTCCACGAAACAATACTTTGACCCAAAGCATTTCCCCTGTTATTTTATTAAACAAAACAATGCATTTTGGAAGACAGGTCGCCATGGCGTTTAACTGCAAATGGAGACCCCCGGAATATAACACAACATTATAATTTCATCTCTCGCTCTTCCTTGTTTTTCTCTAATCCGGTTTCGAACCCGCTCACCCCAGGTGAACTCAAACGCATTCAAGGAGCCACTTCAGCAGCACCGTATGCGTCTGAACAGAACAAGTGGAGCCATTTAATATTTGTGCCGCACGTGTGCACATTCTGCAGCGCAACATGCAACTGCAGTTACAAGGAGGCCGGGAAAAGAATTCAGGCAATAATAAACAAGCACAGTAAATTAGTTTATAGGCTTCCCTGTCAAGCTACAGCTACTGCATTCTTTCAAGGCAAGGAAAGCATAAACAGGCATAACTTTTTAATTTGCGCTGACATTTTAACACCTTGCTGCAAGTTCCTTTAAAAGTCAGACTTTCTAACATTAAATGGTGTGAACCTCAGCTTTAATTCCTCTGCTTTGAGAATCAGGTTCCAGCACACGGTTAATCTCAAACCTCCTTGTAGCTGCTGCATTAAATGCAGCACAGATGTCCAAAATAAGACAAAAGATTGTTGATCTTTTGAAATGTTGCCCCTCCGTGGCACCTTAAGTTTCTGACTTGTGGTTTTGACCACCAGTCAAAGCAGTTGGCTGCACTGGAGCAAATTCTTTAATATTAATATATATGAGCTCAGTAACAAAGACAGTGATTATATATATAATGGGGCACATCAATTAAATTAATGAATTAGTGGTTGAGGACATTTTTTAGCAAAGCATCTTGGGATGCGGAGAAGCAGCCGGCTTGCTGATTGGTCTATATGCTGGCTTCAGATCAAAGGCTCACTTACATAGTGCTGACTGTAATTTTATGGACTGGCCATTAGCTACAGATGGAGTGGGGGGGGGTGTCTGGGGCTTTGCCAAGAAGATCATCAGAGTTCGGTGGTCCATACCTCAAGCCGAATTGCTTGGTGGCCCCCTTCTTGTGGCTCTCCTCAACTTCATTCAATTTTCAGTCCAACGACTGGACAGAACAGTTGAAGAACCCAGCACAGATGACCTGGAAACAGAAGAATTAGAAGAACACGACTGGTGAATCCGCGCAGTTTATGGCTAAGGATCGGTCGGCTCACATGGGTGAGGAGTTCACAGCTTTCTCAGGGGTAGCGATAAGGTTTGCTGGAAAATTACCTGCCCGTGTTATTCTTTCCAGGCTCAAGGGATGGCTTTACCTTGCAAGGAGGCCCTCCTGAAGACCCCTGCTTATGGGAGTCTCTAGCTAATCTCAAGAGCAGAAGAATAACAAAAGCTAACACCTTGGGACTAACAGCCTTGGATACATTTGAACCTTGTCTTGCACGTTGGACCTTCAGCTTCGCTTTAGTAAATTTGGTTGACTCCACGTGAGGTGTCAGAAGAAAGACCTTAGTAACAGCGGCAAATAATCTTCTATTCACCAGCAACAGGTGCAACGCAGAGCACTATCAGAGGTTCACTTAGACTAGTGAGAAGGTTTGAGCTGTCTGAGTGGGTAGAGTGAGTTAGTGCTGCTAAAGAAACATGCCAGGTGGTGTTGAGATGGGAAACTAACAAGCTAAATGTTCAGGAAGTCATTTAGGTGACCACGTAAAATGGGACCTGCGCCAGAGTCAACTGGGGATATTTTTGAGTGTGCCGCTAAAACACTGTATGAAGCTAGAAAGATTTTAATTTAATATGACTGCTGGTGATGAAGCAGTTGAGAAATGGCAATGTGACCAGCAATTTGTAGGCTTGTTGGTTGAATGGTTGAAACCATGGAATTCGGTAACTATTATTGAGTGCTTGAGGTAGATTCATAACCTGAAATTATTTTCATGAATGATGAATGACGTTATGAAACAACACAACCAATACCGAGTTAACCCCCGGGACCCTTATTGTGGGACCTGCTGCAATTCGGTCAACATTATAAGAATTTGCCTCCGCTGCCCATGTTGGTGTTGACATGCTATGTTCGGCCGCAGTAATAAGCAGCAACAACAAGGCCTCAGTAGCACTCAACTTCATCAAAGCCACCATGTTGATTAATCGCAATGGAAATCCTTTTTAGATTGCATCAGTTTCACTCCCATTTGCTGCTTATTGGGGGGATTTTATGTAATTTGGAAGGCAAGACAAAATGGCTGTAAAAAACAACTTAACTTAATAGGCTTAACTGTGCAATTATTCCCTGGAACAAACATTAAGAGGTGGTTTTGATGGATTCCAGCTCTGTGGGCATGAGAAGGAGCTAGTCCGACCCGAAAATATTCTTTCCATCTTTATAAGGTTACTTGCATCACACTGAGATAAAGAGTAGAGTTTGGGGAAGGGTTAGCTGAAGGAAGCCAGTTACTACACACCAACATATGTGCATGCCTGTGTTTGACAATGAGCTGAACTGGCTCCATCCGGTTTTACTTTCTGGAAGGATTTATGATGAAGGGCAATGAATTTCGCCTTTGTATTTCATGGAGCACCGTGGCCCTTGACTAGCTGCACCCCAGATTGAAAAACAAAAGACACAATCTACGATACTTTGAGGAAAAGAGCGCTCTCCATGAGGGAAGCTATTCTGGGTGGTCAGATGCCAGGGTTCTCTGTCCTGTACTTCCGATGGACTGGGTGGGACGTGGGACACGGAGAACGTGGGGTTAAAGCCCACCGTCTTTCTATTCCGTTCAGGACAAGTTCGTAGCCCACAGGTATGAAAAGCAAGCATGGATGATACCACTGGGTTCAGCTGGGGGTAATTTCAAATTGGTTAACTTAGTTATCTCAATTCCTGTCGGGATATACAGCATCGCTTCAATTGTGCTGTTACCTTTTACTTTGACCATAACGTGACGTTTGGTAGCAGAGGGTCAGACTAAAATAAAAACGCTCTTTATAGATATAACATCACTACCAATGATGTTCAAGATTGAAGCACTTTGCTGTTTTTTTCTTCTTCTTCTTCTTATTAAATAACCTGGACCAGCAGAACATTCCCGTCCCTAAACAATGTCTGCAACCAATCATTTGGCCTGTTAATCGACTTACAGCATTAATGGACCTATTGACCTCCTTTCAGGTTCGGGCGCCATTGACATTTCTCATTTCTAACCTGGTTTTTTAAAAGGCTCGCAAAAGCTCAGCTCAACAAAGGGAAAATGTTACATAAATGAACCCAGCCAAAAGATTTCTACATTAACCTGACCTCTAACACAATTTCTTGCTAACAGAGGTAATTTTAGGATGCCAACAGGCAACAAATAACACACCATTTTAGTGGCTGCCACTCCAAATTATGATTTAAAACAAATACATGTGTACATTTCCCCCCAGGTTCCAGCAAGCTATTCACCCACCCATATGTCTTTAATCCCCTCTGCAAAACCCCAATAACCTTGCCAGTAACCTTGGACACTCATAATGGATGCCGCCACCATCTCCAGAAAGCAAGAGCATACAGGGCAGTGAGACGGCTGAAAATTCAGCAACAAAAGTAGTTTGTTGCCCTTCAACCTTGCAGACCTTCAAACCCAACTCCAAAGGAAGACCTGGACCAGCACGCGTCGCAGTACAGCAGAGCAGACCTGCAGATGTTGCATTAGTGCCCCGTCTGCAAACGTTTCACAGGCTCTGCCACTACGCAGCAACCAACACATTTCTATGCATTTCAAAGTATTCGAGTCTCAAACCCAGTTCCTGCTGTAGTCTGTTTGATCAAGGCCCAGCAATAAAGTAAAAATTATATACTGCGGTTAGATAAATAAGTAAATCATTTCAAGTAGATGAGTGTACAAAGCTAACATTGTAGGCTGCCTTGGAGAAAGGTGTCCGCTAAAGAATGGTTTTTATTAAAAAAATTAATAATCATCATCATCATCATCTCAAGATCTTACTCTCATGCAGTTTCTTTGCCAAAATAACTCAGACCAGTAGAGGTGAAACTCCCAAAAGGATCATGTCAGCTTAGGTCTCCCGTTAGTGTTTAGGATCATATGTTCCATGTTACCACTGCCATTCAGGCTCAGCATTTGCTGTTTGCTACCAAAAGCTTCAGCTGAACAATTTCAACCAACAACCAGAAGCCTGAGAGGTGATGAGTACAGTGTGGCGAGCAGCTGCATTCTGCTAACTGATCCCTTCACAAACTTTTATCTAATGAGGCTTCATTCAGTGGGAAATGAGTTTCCTTCTAAATGGAGTGTGTCCAATCTTACTCAGCTGAGGGACCTGCGCCTGAATATAATAAGGAGAAGGATTAGAAAGTTCTCAAAGGAGTACCGGTGGTTGAGACAGAATTTATGGTGTCGCATAACCTTCCTCCCTCGTGAATTCAGTGAAGCAAGTGATCGTTTCTGACTCCCCGCCCAGACAGCTACCACATCTCACCACTTGATCCCGCGCAGGGGTCGTCCAAAATGAACACACATTGGTTGTGGTCGCAAGATAGTGGAATGAACTCCACTTCTCCCTCAGAACTGCTGAATCCCTTTAAACATTTCAAACGGTTTCAAAATGTGCCTCTCTTAGACCCACGACCCACCTGTCGTCCTGACAGCTACATCATGCTGTCGGGCACAATTTCCCTTCGTACTGAACAAACCGGCAGCGTTGCAAATCGCGTGTCTGTGTCTGTTCACCAGGTGGGGAAATGTGCTTTTGTTCATTCTGAGTTTTAAGTCGCTTTGGAGAAAAGCTTCTATTACGTGAATAAATGTAAACTGCTGTGCTGGAGCCGTCGGACGAATCGAGGGGCAAAAGTCTCTCGTTGCTCCTGCGTGTCACAGGAACTGCTCTCTCATCAGGTGATCACTGCTGTTTCCATAACCTCTTGTGTTTGAAACCCGCAGAGGGCTGGAACGGTCCTAAGGTTTTATAGATTTCCCCATAAACTGTAACGCGTTGTCAGTTATACAAGTGAGAGCTCATTGGTGGGAATGACTGTGCCACGTGGTGAGATGGCAGCAGTCAAAGATCTCCTTACAGCCAAGCTGTTCACCTTGACAGCAGTGTTCTGATGCTGGGCACAGAGTCGGTTACGCTGGGGTTGGGAGCTGATAAAACCGGATACAACGTAAGGAAATAAAGTTGGGCTGAAGCAGAAAAGGGAGGATCCACATCAAGCTGGGTTGTAGAGATCCAGTGGGAACCATGAATAGGTTTGTGAGGAGATCAGGATTTACTGCACAGAACACCTGGTCTTCGCTATGAGGTCTTCATAAATCACCAGGGGCTCCCACACAGCCGGGGTCTAAAACTCAACCCAGTGTTAACAGTGTACAACCTGAAGCTCAAAAGCCAGCATCTACACATTTTGTCAGATCTGCAGATTTCACCTGGTTGTGTGCAGGAAAGTGAAATTATTATTTTTATCTTGACATTTAGCAAGACTCTTTTCTCCAACATGACGTGCAACTGTGTCAACAGACCTGCATTTCGTGACAAAGAGCTTCAAACAGGAGGGAGTGATGATCAAACCACTTGTTTGCATGATACCATCATTTCTGCTGGTCTGCTTTTCCAAAGTACCTGCATGAGTGAAGATGTGCAACAAATGAAGATGATCGTGACAGAAACTTTCGTATGTTACTGGGAACAAACCATCAACATGTGAGCAAACCACCCGAATCTCACCTCACCTTCAACTTCCCCAGTTCAGAAGCACCCAGGATCAGTTCTCAGGTCCCCATGAGTGGAACAATTGTCCTACCTCCTGGAAATCATGTTCATTCATTTCATCATTCACAGAATTACTTAAAAATGATCTTACGGACCAACATAATGTGTGGTATGTGGGAATATTAAGTGTGTCAATAAAATGTGTGTTTGCATTTATCGTTTACTGTCTGATATTTCTATCCGGTCTGTCTTTATTCCTCAACCTGTGGCTGTGAATTATTGATATTGTTGTTTCTGGAGTTTTGGCCCTTCTTCTGTGTTTGGGGGAGGTCCTTCTACAGGCCTTTTGGTTCTTGGTCTCCCCAACAGAATGGGTCGCATTTCTGTAGTTTTATTTTAGTGTTTTTCTTCCACTTGTGCAGACAGACAGACAGACAGACAGACAGACAGGCACGCAGGCAGGCAGATAGATAGATAGATAGATAGATAGATAGATAGATAGATAGATAGATAGATAATGCCAGCAGTTTCTTCTCTTATTTGCAGTATTTTTTACCAGATGAATAAAGTGTAGAATTAGTAGCTGTGGCTTCCAGTTGTCTGTTTGTTTCTGTGAGCATAAAAGCTAACAGTTTGTTAGCCAAAACTGGCGTGAGCCAAACCAGAGAAAAAAAGTTATTAACAATATCTGCTTTTTAATACAAACATTTACTCGGTGTACGTGTGCTGCAAAAGCAGTCATGGCAGATTTACATCATACGCCTTGTTTCTCTTTAATGCTATAATCGAGTCCATACAGATACATTTGAGATTGTTCTCGAATGTTCCGCTCCTCATGTGGCCACTCGCAGCCGTGCTTTTTTAAACGCTGTTTATTCTTTTTAGCAACAATTGCGTCCTGTTTAGAAATACTTTGGGCTTAAAAACCATGTTAATTTGTTCCGGTCCGCTAGGACCATATTAGCTTTTTGGTAAGTCAACAAAGCTCACAAATTGTGCTGCTTTTTTTAAATTCATTTTTTTAGTAGGTGTTTCTAGTATGTTTTTTTACTTTTTTGAGCGTTTTTGTTCCTTTGTGTCTTTTATTGCAACAATAAACCACAAACAGCCCAGAATAGTTTAAAATGTCAACAGTAAGATATTCCGAGTAGCGTTTAAATTTCCACGCAACCACAAAAAAAAAAAAAAAATTCATACAACAGGCTGCCACAGTTTAGGAAGAGGCAGCTGCTAAGGCGTTCAGACCGGTTTGTTGTGAAGACCAAAAAAATTTGCCTTTCGACAGCAATTTCACTCTGAACTGGTTCTATAACGGGGAACAAGACTAACTGCAAATATGAAAATTATCCCCGACGCAAAACAAGTTACAACAGCTTATGATGTTTGCAAAATGCCGCAATTTTGGCGGCGTCCTCAACAATTTGGTGTGTTCACACTGTTGCCGCAGCGCGGTAACAGACAGAAATCAAAATTCGCAGATGATTTCCTGGATGGGCCTCTGCTGCCAGCAGACAAAGAGAAGTCCTTCGGCACAACGAACACCATTGTTTCCTTGTTCTTCGCAGAAATGTCCATCTGCATCCGCAGCAGAATCTCCAAACATTTTTGAGCGGGAAAAAAAAGTTGGACTGTCACATTTTTATCTGTAGGATTTATTTATTTTGGCACCAGCAAACAAGCTTTGCCAATCGCTTGATCTCAGTAAATGTGGCCTGGAGTCATTTTTTCATTTATGAAGTTCAAGATTGCTGATTTATGCAGCTTTTGCAACACGTATGATGCAGAAATGTTAATAGTGACATTTCTTTATTGAGATAAAGTAAGACAGTATGGAGTGGATGTCATATGTGAACAATCCCACTGATTTTTTTTTTGTTTTTTTACAGCACCAACAATTTAGTCTCAGGACAGGCAAATACTCCCAGGTTGTTAGCGGACTGAGGTTCTCACTGGCAGCCACACTCTTACACTTCTCACCATATTGGAAGCTGTCCATCAAAACAAAATTTATTGCTGGATCGCTTTCAGACAAAGGGGACTGATAAGTCTTTCAACCTTTACAAGCTTGACTGAGTAACATAACCATTTGGTAATAAAAAACTGCCACATGATGATGACCACATTCCCCATTTTTTGCTATGGTCATGTTGCTAATCTATTAACCAATGAACAAGCACTGCTGGCATAACAGCAGAAGACAGTCGGTGAACTCTACACGCTACCATCAGCAAGCCAGGTTGGCTATAAATAAAAGAACCGAGAAGTTGGTCAGAGAGAATATAAAACACTGCCAAAAGAGGTACACCCATTAAACCATTCTGCCGAGGCAGAAACGTGAGTGAAAGGACGCAGCTCCTCTTCTTCGAAATAATCTAGGAGAAGGAACTCAGTCAAACAAACAGGTGCGATTTCCACAGTGTCCTGTTCCTCCTCACCACAAAACAGGGCTGCACTTATTTTGACATCAGTGCAGATGTTTACAGACGTGGAAGGTCTTAAGAGCTGCATTAATATGAGGCTAAGGAATTCAGTGCCTGAGGATGCAAAGACCAGAGGTACCCTGTGGTTCACAGGTCTTACCAGTACCTACACTCGTGAACACACACACACACACACACACACACACACGTACAGATGCTAAGGTCCTCTTTTTGAGTGGCGACATTAAAAGGAAAACTCTTACAGATCACTCATTGGGGACCACTGAGAGCTATGCATGTACCCCCCATCCCCAGGGTGCTTCCAAGGCCCACTGCTAAAAGCACTCCAAACGGATTGATCCGGAGAGGATGGATGGCCCAAGGAGCAACGGATGAGGCCTCCACCTCTTAACGGCCCATTAGAACGCCTGCACCATGTCCACTCTGCTCCCGTGAGGGAAAAAAGACCCGTTTCTCAGCCAAAAAAGCTACACAGATGAACAGCCGTGGCCGATGACTGATGGTTATCATTTCAGAAATCCCAGGGAGGAGTTTAACTCTCGATTAGCAGAATAATATCTACTGTGTGCAGTATATACATTTTTATTCACTGATGGACTGGCCCAAGAATTTTTGCTTCAAGTCTGTTTACTATACCCTCCTCTTCCCATTCTGTTCTGCCTCATGCGCTATCAGGGTCTTTTCCATGCCCAAATTGTCTCCTCGTGCACACAAACACAGAAACCGGACGGTTCCTATGGCTCAGTTGCTGGATCTGGATCCTAAGTCACCCATAAGACCACAAAGGTAGAGCCCCAGATGGAGACAATCACCACTGCCCTGACAAAGACAGATGGGGCAGAAAGGCTGCACAACTTTGCCTAATTGCTGGGGGTGCTGGTCCCGGGTGTTTTCTCCAAGTGTCACATCGGTTATTTGTCACACGTTTTGCAACTGAAAAAAATCACCTTTACACCACGGAACAAAAAAGAACCATTCCTTCCGCAAATCACAGTTTTTTGCTGAATCATTGGGTCTTATTCTTATCCCCCACACACAACTCTTCAATTTCTTCCTGCTTTCTATCAGTTCTCATAAGAATTTATTTTTGTTTTCTGACAATCTTCAGAATCCTACAGTGAGACAGACCATGAGCAGGAGTGCCAGGAATAGAATTGATAACAGCTGTGCACAAGTCAACAATATTTATGTACAGTAAGAGTGCGAGTCTTTGCATTCATGCTCATTCGCGATTCTCCTAGAGGATCGGAGATTCTCTGACCAGAATCAGCCAGTACAACGAACGCCTGGGGTTTGTGGGTAAGTCTTTCCCAGGAATCTGCTCCACATTCCCAGATCTGATGTCGCTGAGGCCTCCCTAATAACTCCAGCACCAACGTCAAATTACTCCTTCAACTCTAACCTTTGACTCTCCAGCATCTACAGTCATTCATCAAGGTAGCTCTTGCATTCTTATTACATCAGCACTGTGTCTTGAGTCGTTCAGCCTGCTTGTCCAGCCTCCACTGTGATGGTTTGGTGGTCATCATTTGGACTGTGTGTGCAGAAGGAAATGGGACAACTGGGTAGAAGTGAAGCGTGCTCTGAAAACCGTCATGGGAAGCCTAGGTGGTTGGGGAAACAAAATAGGCCAGTTGTGAAAGAGTCTCTAAATTGAAACAGGAAGAACCTGTGGGGTACGTAGCAAAGACTTCACATTTCCCCACGTAATTCTCACTCATGTCAAGAAGGTGGAAGCGGGAAGCTGTAAGATGAAAAGCTTTCTTTCTGTACACAACCTGTCCCATTTGTGGCAGTTTTGAAGCTGGATGGCTCTAGGTAAGCATTTGCGTCAATCAGATGCAAGGACCACTTTTGGTGCCACCTCAATGGCCTTCGATTCCCTGTTTCTCCGTCAACAAAAAAATTAGACAGAAACCCTTGCAATGTTGTTCTGTTTTATAATCATCCTAAGGACTTCCTGAACAGCTGTCAAAGGTTGGAACGGGGACTGATGCTTGGGTACGTGAGGTCTTTGAGCTCAGCTCTCGGGAGCTAATCTGTACCACCTGTGACTTCCAGGCCGATCAGGACGACCTGCTGCATTTCCTATTCAGCACGAGCTCATGTACTCGGTCATCGAAACTCAGTCCTTTCCTGAACATCTGCTATTACGCTAGTGTCCGTATTATTTCCATAGCGTGGCCCTCGGACGCTTCTAAACCTGATTTCAAATGTAAAGATAAATTAAAAGAGAGATGGATTGATGGCAACTGGGTGGTAAGGAGGGTTTGATGCCTGGATGTTCTGATTTCATACTAGAACCTGACACGGAACCGCTCCTTTTCCAAGCTGCAGGTTAACAATACTTGTCATCCTGTCTGACCGCAAAATCAAGAACCACTCGAGCCCCAATGCCTCGCTGAAATGTACAACACATGGTTATGTGCGTGGCGCTAACACAGTGTATACGGTGCAGGAATGACTGGGAACCGAAAACAGGGAGCTTTGACAGTGGGTCCCGAATTAAGCTGGTCATCAAGAGGAGTCCAGCAAGCGGTAAAGAACCGCGGTAAGGAGTCATCCGTTACATTTGGGCAGCTCATTAAGGGGAAACAGAGCGAGTCAGAACCTGTGCTTTCATCTGTGTGTTTACTTTGAAAAGCGCCGGGGTCTGCGGGGCGGGAGTGTTACCGCATGCGGCTCGACGGTAATTGCCCCTTGTGTGCAACTTTATTTGTTTTGTTGTTAAATTCGCCGTGCCGAGCCGGTGCCTGCAGACGATGCTGGCCTGAAAAAGAAAAATACGTCTCTCTTGCAAATAAATCTTCTCTTTTCCTCCCACCAATTCACAGTTTAAAGCAAACCCCGTGCTGGCCTGTTGGACCTGGTGCGCTTTTGCTTTTTTCCTACCCTTGAGAGCGATTTGCTAATCATTCGACATACGCAACTCAAGTTCCTTGTAGCAGCCTTTAAATCACACTGAATGGCAGCACATGCTAACGCTGAAAATGATTTCTGGAGAAGTAGACTGTGGCACTTTAGAGGGGCTGTAATTCATACTGATCGTCCAAGAAAACTTTCTACGCCGGGTGAAGGGTACAAGTCTGGAAGAATGATGGGATCAGTCGGAAATGTAGACAGCAGACCAGGTTGGGACAGGTGCTATTCCTAATTCCTACCCTAACCCCACTGTCACCTCATACTGCCTTCTTTTTCTACCTTGTTTAACATACTCACCATCTTGTGATGAAAGCACGTGGTTCCAAAAAGCTGAGAAAATCCACTAGCTACACCATAATGGAGGAAGATGGTTGAAGGAGAAGTAGGAGCAGGAAGGCATCCCTCCGTCGCTTGGACAAAGCAGGACCACGGAATCCCACGTACGCCACAGTTGGCCTGGAGCCCATTAGCAACATCCTGAGGTGAGGGTTAGAGAGACACACAAATGCTGCTCTCCGCCCAGCCGCCCAGGGGAATAACCACCAGCGCGTCCACTGCAGGTCAGCCGGCAAAGCCCCCCTCTCCGGGGACCTGAGATATATGGAGGTGCATAACCTGAGCAGCTGAAAAAGGGGTTCGAGCAATAATGCTAAGTACATTCACATGTGAATTTATTATGTCATGGCCAGAGAAAGAAAAATGTTGGAAGTGATTTTCGTCTAAGGTTCCCCTGTATTCATTGCCCACAGATGGATTTCCAGCTCTTTGTCTATGTTCCAGCTTATAGACCCCCCCCCACAAAATACCAAGTTCCTTAGCTTATAATTTTTTTTCCCCATAGTAGGCATTGAATTTAAATATATGTTTAATAACGTTATAATGGTAACTGACATTACTTGTCTGGCAGATGCTTTTATCCACAGCAAATCGCACCGCTTAGAGTTTAGCTTCTTAGCCCCATAGTTCTACTTAAGCGATTAAGGCTAATTTCCCTTTGGAAAGGGAACGGTAGCGCCGATCCTCCGAGGACAAAAGCCAAGCCACCTTTTGTTTACGAGTCCTTATCTTATACCACTAAACTTTTCTACTGAAAGACAGAGGACTGCGTTCAAAAGCTGTGTCTAGATATAGTCGGGACGTAAATACATTGCTTGTCCAAAAGGTATCTGAACTGCAGTAACCACTCTGCACTCCATCAGGTACCACCTTGAAGCAATAAATAAATGTCCAAACTGTATGTAACACCATCAAAAGACCTTAGGAACCCTTCCACCATCCTCCTTATGACATTGGATCCCCTGGACATGACCTTTATATACACACGACTACCTGTATACTGTTTATTCCCTTGATGAGAAAGTGAATGTTCTCATCTTATGTTGCAGCTCTTCCGTCATTTTACGCCTTCCATTCTGGAGAGCTGAGCACCAAACATCTTGGGGGGGGGGGGGGGGGGTT
>UFQX01000208.1:929795-955843 GCA_900497675.1 Arapaima gigas | reverse complement strand
AAAAATAATTCCCCCCCCCCCCCCCCCCACTCAACCACTGACGTCCTCCACAGAGGTCAGAGCTCCCGTTTCGCAGGATGAATTATGACTTTGTGATATTTTATACTATATACAAAAAAGCCATCGGTCATGTTTTAGAGAAAAACATCTGAAAATGAGTTTTAAAAAAAAAAAACACCTGGGCTACCCTGAACACCGAGTTGTGGGTTCACAGGCCAGGTGTGCAGTCAAAGCAACACCCCAAGGCAGAACTACCCAGATGGATCTGATAGAGAAGGCGAGAGCTGGGAAGCACAAGGACCTTCCGCAATTCGGCCGTCACATCGAATTAGCGGCGCCACCTTTATAATGATGGAACGGTTCAGTTGCTCTCTGCATGGCTGGCGCAGTCACTGTCTGCACAGCACGGGGTCTCGCCAGAGTGCCGGGCCTAAACAGGCCATTTAAGGCCTTGTTTGAGATTCTCATCGTAAAGCGAAACATGTGTAGGAGCCGGCCGGGGCGGCGATGAAAGTCCTGACGGATGGTGCTTGGCACAGACACAAGCGGGAAGGCGGACAGGCAGAGGGAGGGAGTCAAAGGGAATCTTCATACGTTTGCTCAGATGTGCACTGTTAAACAGCAGGGGGGTGACGCTCTCTTGACAGTAGCTGTCCAACATGCGATTGTTCCCAAAATGATGGAAACCCAGAATCTGCTGTGACGCCAGAAGCAATGAGAGAAGTGGTGGCGTTACAAACCTGCTGACACCCCCCCCAACACCTTTTCTGTCCTCCCCCACACAGGGTGCTCCGGGTTCTCCATATGTAGATTTTTCTTATCATAAACTGCTATGCAGAGACCCATGATGGAGTGTGAAACATCATATATATAGAATATATATAGAACAGAGCACAGCAGCAATAGGGATTTTTGGTGCACATATGGGCGTAACAGGTAAGCTGCTGTGAGTCATGCAGGTCTGTCCATAACACGGCACATAATTTCACTACATGAAATGCCAGAAAAATGGAAGATGTAGCTGCATTCAGTTATACATTCAGTCAAATGGGGGCAGGGCAGAAGAGGAGCACCTGCAGCAAAGCCTAAAGAAACACTACAGTGGTGTTCAAACTGTTTGCAACACACCTGAAAGAAAGAGAAAGCTGGAGGAAAATCAGAGCTGACATTGGGAAACGTACAAAAAAAGGAAAAGTAACTATTTCTTAAGCACTTGTACGGACAGTCAGTGTGGAGTCTTAAGGATTTATTATTTAAGCGGGTCTTGGGTGCGAATTGGTTTGACATCCCTGTCAAGCAACTCAGCCCACTTGGGTCTGGTGTCGCTTCCATTTAGTTTAAGTGGGAGCGCAGTGGCAAGTCGTGGGAAACTCTTCACGGCAAAATGCAATTAGCTGGTGTTCGCAGGTAGAACCCGGTTGGAACCAATCGAATCGATGCACGGAAATATCAGATCCGGGCCGTTTTCAGGATCTAAATCCTGCAACATGTACAGAAGAGGAGCTCTAAATGTGAACCCCCCCTTTGGTGGACACGGCCGCTTTCCTCCATCCACTATGAAGCGACGGCACTTTGCCAGAAGGATCTAGAGTCAGATGTCAAATGGCTCCTCTGAAGTCCCGAGATCTCCCTAGGAAGCTCTACACGGCCTGACACCTCTGTTCCCCTCTGACCTTCTACCAGCCTGCTCATCACTCCTCGCTCTCCATGGATGTGACTCCTGTCTCTTTTCCACTCCATTCTGAGGGTGATCTGGCTTCACCCCCCAGGAAATCAAGGCTGAAGAGACAAATGTTCAGGAAGGCTTTCAAGCAACACATTTATCTGCTTCCTGTCATGTTCCTTTCTCTCTCATCCCCTGTTTTATTGCTGTTTGTATTATGAACGTTCTGGCATCATTTGTTTAATTCTCTTGATTTTTTATTGCTGTAATGCTTCACTTTTGCAATTTCGGTGTAAAGGGCTTTAAGAGGCTGCTTTTAAAGACACTGTGTAAAATTATCGTTATTATTATCATTAAACTGAATCCTTCCTACACAGGGATATCATTCCCACAGATTGAACATCAGTCTTCTTCAAGAAAGACACCAACTGAATGAATGGATGAATGAATCAAACAGATCTTGAGGACTGGCACTAGTTGGGCTTCAGCAGTCAGCTGCACTTAAAGCGCAGTTTCGCTTAAATAAAACAGTCATCAGTCTTACATAATAATGCGGCATCATAACATACGAGGGCAGCTCGTGAGAATCAACAAAACAGTCAGTTAGATCATTCTGTCCTGAATAACTGACACGAAAATGTTCTTTTATCAGGAATTAACCAAGAACAGGCTGCTATGTTTTTAGTTCATTTTAAAATGCCCCGATGTTTTACATTGATAACCATTTGTTCGCCCATGGAGAACATCTCCTCTGCGAGTGACTTTCTGTTTGTGATTCCACAGTGATAATAGCAGCTTAGAGCAGTTCTCTTAAACCAAACACCGAGTGGCACAAAATCACGTCACACGAGAGGAAGCATTTGTGCCTTGGATGCTTCAGGCTGTGTTTTTAAAGTGGTCATTAACTGATCTCCGTGTCACATCCCATATGTGTCACTTAGTCCTGCCACTGCTCCTTCTCATAACGCCGGAGACCTGCTTGACCGTTAAGTGCTTCCTGTGTGTACATGTTTGTCCGCGTTCTGAAACGCTCCCCCATGTCGGCGGCGTTATTATGTCACGGCCCTGATTTTTCACTCTGATTTTCTTATTTCCACCGACTCTGTGACAACTTTGGACAACAAATATAACGAACACCATCCGTGCGTCACAGTCCCACTTTGACATGTTGATGTTAAAAGGGATGTGGGTCCCACACAGGCTGTGTGTTTTCTCAGCTGTGTTTCCCGCAGGGATTTTTAGCCAGCAGATTTCAGGGAAAACTTCACATCACTGCTTATAAATGTTGCTCTATCACTTTTATCATCTTCGCACACGATCGCTATTCTATCCTATTAGTATTTACTTTCTGTTCTTCTGCTCGGACTTCCTGAGAATTGTATCAGTTTAGGCTGTGTTGAATTTGAACTTGTTTTTTTAACAATTATTTAACTGGTATTTTTATGCTAACTAGCTTACAATGTGAGTGTTGGGCACTAAACTGCTTGTGGTTATTTACCGGGTTATAAATCTGGGTATTTTTATTTATTGGAGCATCTTCAAGGTCAGTATTTTGATCAGGGGTATAAGAGCAGAAGTAGGAATTTGGACCCAACACCCTTGGCTGCACAGTGGAGCTCTGACCACTACACTACTTACTGTCCCATATTATAATATTTGACCATATAACATAATGAGAATATAACGGAGTGTGGGGCTTATTTACACACCGGACACAAGATCAGCAGGAGGGCCGACTGTGTACAGAACCCAAGACAAACTTTTACATTTGCCATTTACAGACGGAGGATACGACCCAAACACCATTTGTAGATAAGCAAGGGGACCAAGCGCAGAAGCACCAGGCCCTCCGGGAGGTGTTTAGATCACCATCAGCACAAGACAGTATTGAGTTAGACTATGAATATTCGAGCAAATAAATTTGCTGTACTGACACATTAAAATGTCAGATGTACTTAATGTCACAAACCAGCCAAAATACCCCAGAAAATCTCCTGAAGAACTTTAACAAAGGAGTTTAATGTGACGCCAAATGTGGAAGCAGGTTTGTGGGGACACAGGAGGCCGTGGATTAACCACGTTCAGCTGCTGAACACAGAGATCAGGATTTGAACCCCTGAGTGAGGCACAGACACCCACAAGCCTCGCACTTCCCAGGCCCCAGTCAGGGCCTCTGACAGTGGGGTTTATTTTCCTTGCCCTTTGCTGTGACCCCCCATCATGTTGGTCAGAGGTGAAGGGCTGTCAGGGCGCCTGCTAAGAAGTTGGACCCCGCAAATGGACCCTTTTCGGGGGAAGAAACGAAGCGCCTTTCACACACAACAGACAGACACACTACTCCGTGGGAAGGTTGTCAGTTCAAACCCTGAGCAGTGTACTCAACTTGAACTGCTGTCAAAATGCGCTGCTGCGTAACGGGGCAGAAGTGCAAGCTTTGGATTACAAAAGAGCTTCTCCTCAAGTTCTACAACAGACCGCATGGGACTTGAACCAGCAACCTCAGGGGTAAAAACCCAGAACAGCACAACATGTATCTCATTAAGCAACCTGGATGTGACTCTTTGAAACACACAGACAGGTGGAGGCATCGTGGACAGTGAGCCATACTGTTCACCTGCTAAATGAACAAAAGTAAATCTAAATCTGAATATCTAAACAGTTATATTTTTAAATGGCTGGAGTCACAGATACCTGTGACACCTGCAAAAGGAAACCTCATATTCTCTGTTATCGAAGCTGACAAATTCGCAGTTCCTGTCCGGTGTAACCGGGATGGGTTTTTCCACACCGCACACCGAGTGGGGAGTTTTAATTTCAGGTGTCGAACCCAGAGGTCGTGGCGTTTCAATCTCTGCAACAAACTGCTCTCTATTTTAAACTCCTCGTGTTGAATTTCACCTTCTCCTGTTTTCTAAAATAACATTCGAAATCCAGAATGACACCTGAGTTCTCGTCTTCTGAAGCGATACTGTTTTTTCCCCCAGTTTAACAAAAACACTGATATTTCACTGTCCTCTCTGTGCCTTGAAAAGAAACACATTCCTGCCTTTTCACTAATATTTAACATCCTCAAACAGATCGTTTTTCCACGGTTTATCTTCAGGTGTATTAAAGTTTCATGTGAGGAATAACTCCTCAGTAAGGTAGAAGTGCCTCACGAAGGGCGCTGGCTGCAGAATCAGGCCGTTTCACCAGCCATCGGACAGCAGGTGTCAGGACGGCTAAGGAACTTTTATTTGCATCTGGATGTACCCAGTGGGGGCCCTGCTGTTGTTTCCTATGGCAACCAGCTGAACCTGAGCTGCATGTGGACGAGTTCAGTTAGAGAAGTGGAAAAAATGTATAAATTATCTAAGTTGCTTTGGATACCGGCATTAGCCGGGCAACTTAATAATAATTATCACTCTGCTCATCTTTATTACCTCAAAGTACAGCGCGGCTCCAAATTTGCATCGAAGAGCGGTTAACGCCAGATCCCATCTAGGCCTGGACAGCTGCAGATGGTTACAGGATTAATCTTGTGCTCCTTTTTTGCTCATTTTCCCTCCCTTACAGACATTAAACGGAGCAAAAGTGCCCCCCTGGGGGCCGTTTTACAGCTTTCAGCTGAAGCCAACTTCCTCTGTCACCATCATGGATAATTTCTCACAAACCGGAATTTGCGTTGTATTATTGTGGAAATGTTTAATAAAATTACAACCAGCAGATAAACATTTCCACAGTAATGCAAGACACATTGATTTCAACACAATCACGATCAATCACAGTCAAAAAGGCATCAAAATCGATATTCACTTGTTTCAAAACAATCTCGGGGGAATTTAACATTTTCCTCTGTCAGCAATATCACAGTTATACGTAAGAACGTTCACAAACAGTCCCAATAAATGTCATAAGAACTTATTTGAATTCCCAAATAACAGTACTGACTATACAGATTCTCAATTCACTCCCCTTTTATGAAATGATACCACAAAAAAACTAAAACTATACAATCACTACGCATTACCATTAATATCCCATAAAGTCTCATACGTAACAGCAATACACAAATAAACCTAATAACATATAATGTTAACAAACCATAATACTCATCCACACAAACATGTGACCACTACTCACACATTTCATTTCTCAGTTAAACAATCAAAACACCTTCAAAATTTCCCATCATTTACATTTAACAGCAATAAAATGAATCACCACAAACAATATCAAAGCTAAAAAGGAATTAAACTATTTAACCTAATCCATGAAGCCAAATTATCAAACACATTCAAATGTATAAAATAATAAGGCCCCTCCCTCCCGTGCTCTACGTCAGACTCCTTGGTGCTACCTGAGGGACACATGTCAGTCCACCTGGGGACACAGGGACTGTACCTGTCAGAGCATGTCCACCTCTGCCATCCTCGCTGTCGCCTTCCTCAGGTCCTCCACAGTCCTCAGCTTCTCCTTCTCCCCGGTCGCTGCTGTCAGTCGGGGCCTTGGGAGGCCTCAGCTGAGAGATGGCTTCTCCCCCACACTGGGCGCAGCGCTGAGGACCACAGTTCTTAGCTGCGTAGCCCACCTGTAGACACCTTCGACACTTCAAATCAGTACCATCTTAAGCCCTGTGTCCCCAGCTCTCAGGTGACAGGAAGGGACTGACCTTGATAGAACAAATACCCCAGGAGCCCCTCGATGGTAAAATATGGTGGGGGGTGACTCAACCCGTCCAGCCTTGCAGGGTCGGGGTGTAGGCCTACCCCAACCTGCCAGTCCGAACACCCAGTCCTTGCCTAACCATCCCGCACTTCACCTTCATGTCCACAAAATGAATTAAAAATCTATCAAACGTACCTGCTGGCATGTAAGGATCTCTAACAAAACCAGTAAAACTTTCTGCATCACCCTGCATAGACAGCGGTCATGGCACCCGAAAGCACCAACATTGGCCTCCGTGGGCTGCGGAAACTAATAAAAGCCTGGATGCTACAGGTTGATCTTAACCAAAAGGCCGAGAAGCGACGAATTATCTCAACACACTTTGAACCCGAGGGCAGATTTTACCATATCTGAACGTGTCGAATGCAGCTGCTTCGCTAGGAGAGTTTCAGTTAATCCGAGCTCAAGTTATGGTGATGCTGTTTGGCGTGGAACACCAGGGTCCAACACTCGACAGGACTGTTCCTCTCAAGAAAGCATTAAAGATATTAGTTACTGACACTTCATACTAGATGTGGGTCTGGTTTCCCAGTCCAAAGCCAAGCGTGTTAGTCTGGGCGGCGGCTTAGAAGCCGGGCACCACTCCACATTATTGCCACCTTGAGCAAGGCGCTTCTCACTTTGCCTGGCTTTCCAGCTGTACAAACTGGTAGAACGTAAGCAAAGTGTTAATAGGGGTGCTCTGGCCAAGAGGGTCAAAAGGCGACTAAACAATAACTATAAACAGACAGAAACAGCTCCTTCTGCCCCAGACACCCAGCGTATATCTGCCTTCGATCTCACATCTCTGGCGTTGTTTATCAGACTCGTACAGCGGGAGCCGACCCCCTTCGCCTATCATTTTCACTCCAATTTGTTTAGCTAGCGTCCCAGAGCAGAGCGGTGTTCCTGGGACTTGCAGATTGTGGGGGGTAATGTGGTAAAGGGGGAACAGCAGCATCTCCAGCATCAAGAGAACACAGAGGTCCAGCACAACCCGTGGCTGAAGTACCATTAAAACGGAAGATAGCTGCACGCGGTCAAAGTTGGACCTAGTGTGTCTGCTGGGCCTGGGGCAAGACAGATGAGCTGCACAAAATACCCCACCGCGATGGAACACCCTGCCAGCAAAACCATCCATCACACAGTAAAAACAGGGTAAAAATAGAAAGTCTGTCTGTAGGAAAAAGTAAACAGGCCCGAGAGCAGCTTCCTCCGCATTGACTTTAGGATGCTGCTCCGCCACAATGGACATTCACATTGATTGGACTACATGAGCTGGGACTCTACTGGGAGGTGAGGGATCCTGGGGACGGTTACTATGGCAACAGGTTGCACAGGATGTGACTCCCCTGTGCTCTAAGTCTCAACTTTAACACCACTGATGCAAAGCTGTACAAAGAGCCAAAACACAGGAATATCAGGAATGAATCTAAATTGACTGTGTGTGTGTGTGTGTGTGTGAGAGAAAGAGAGACTTCCCTGTGATGGATTGGCATCCCACCCAGGGTGCACTCGGCCTCTCACCCTATGCTTCCAGGACGACCACAACCCAGTACTGGATGACTGTTTATTGATGATGGATGGATGGATGGATGGAGGCATAAACCTGGTCTCAACACGCTATACAACATAAAACAAAAGGGATTCGACCAGAGCATCATTTTCAGAACAAGAGCAGTTGATCTTACACTGCTTTGACCCAGAGAACATACGTGTGTCTCAGTTTACAGAGCCATTTACATGAACAGTTACCATGCTTGTGTGGTCTGAGCCCACGACAAAGGAGAGGGGTCTGACATCAATGGAAAGGTGCGTTGGGGCATCCCGTGTGATTGTGTGTAAAGTCACAGCAGATCTTTCCAGACGCTTCCCAATTTGCACGCGAGTGTGTTCCTGGCGCATTCGTACACGGTGTGAATTGAATCGCTGGGCTGGAAGCTGCAGAGGTGCCTGGGTTGTCACACTGAGGTGTCGCTGCAGGACTCGGAGCACCGCAGTGTCCAGGTCACTCTGCGCTGGAGTGAAATGTCACATTTCAGCTCTGCTGAAATTTCCCAGAATGCAGCCAAAGCAGTTAAAGCTCCGGGTTTATGTACTGCGTACCTGGAATAAGCGGCGTGCTGCTCAGAAACCACCTACAGAGCCACAGGTCGCTGCCTGGATGTCGCTGCTGAGGCCAGAAACCACAGTAAGGGAAGAAAGTTCTCTCCTGCAAAAACAGTCCTAACTGCATGAGAGAATTAAACCTAAAGCTAATAATTTAGGCAGCAGGAGGTGTAGCAGTTAGAACTGGTACCGTTCAACCCGCCAGCCAAGGTTCTGATCCCACCTCCTTCTGAAGTCCACGTGGTCCAGCCATTTACCGTGAAATGCTGCAGTAAAAATTACCCAGCTGTATAAATGGGTTAAACACTAAGTATCAATTTTTATAAAAAGGTTTCTACTGTATACAACCCAGGAGAAAAAACATTTATTAAATGGATAAAAGTGCAGTGACATGTGGATATAGGAAGCAAACATTCAGTACTTTACTTCGCATGTTTTATTTTTACAGGATCTCAATCTTATAACAATGATGTCAAGTGGGGTGGAGATAATAATCGGCTTTAATCTTCACTTTTAAAACGACACGCAGAAATCAGCTGCGTGTCGTTTTAAAAAGTGAAGCTGTGCTTGATTTTGGTCTCCAAATGTTGAGGAGGAGGTGCAACCAATGCAGCTGCCAAAAGTAGAGCGCCACCCTCTGAAGGAAACTAGTCCCCACATCCCTCGGCGCCAGGCATTTGTTGCAAGAAACAAGTGGGAAAAGTAAATTTAGCGGTGGAAACTGCAGGGCCCCGTGACAGCAACTTGGCTCGTTGGACGTGCCCCTGATCTTATGTCCCCACAGTGTTTGTTGTGTGTTAGGGGGTCAGGGCCCTGTAGTTTGGAGTCGCTGGTGGCGGGTGTTGGGGCTGAGATGGGGAGCAACACACTGTGATAATGGTTAGCATATGGCAGAGCGGTCAGTGTGTGATGGTGGGAAGCAATCAGGAGGAGACGGGGGTTGGGAGGAGATAGGGGTTTGGAGGGGTGGGGGCTCGGTCCTTCCAATGCTAGAACCCAGAGAGCGCTTTGGGGATTAATGGAACTGAGTCTGAGCTGACAGTTACAACCTGAGATGTAAGGTCTATATCCCCCCCAGGGCATCTGCCAGTTAGAGCTGCACCCCTCCCACTGGATCCATCCATCTAGGTCCCACTGACCAAATGACACAAGCGCTGACAGCTGACATCAGTGCTGACATGGGGGCTGCAGTAATACTATCATCTAGCAGCAGGGGAGTTGGGGTGGGGCATTTGCCCAGCTATGACCCCCCCTTCCCCAGTCACCACCATACACACTACAAAAAGTGTAACATCTTCAGATCTTCCCCACACAAGTTAAGGAAATATTGTGCTACATTCGTGAAATGTGGGGTGAAGTCAGATTTTCTTAAATGAGTATTTAAGTATTTATGTCAAACAGTGGGGGGGGGGGGGTTATACATCCTTCTAAAAGTCCAAAGTGCATTGAGTTGAGTCCAATTCCAACATTTATGTATCACATTCCATCAGCAGCATCACTGACCCCCCCATCTCCTTTATCACCACTGAAACTGTTTCAGTGTTAAACTACGTAGGTTTACAGCAGGGTCATTTTTACCCTGTTAAATCAGGGTACACTGCTGAAAGGCACTACAGCAAGAGGTGGGATTCATACCTGGGAGATTTAAGCACTGCACCATCTGCACAAGGCCACCCCACTGCAGGGGCAAACAGCCACGGACACATCGCACACACCAGGTGGAGGGGCCTCAGTCTCCGGGATTTGACACTATTGACTCTCCTCAGAGGTCATTTATCAGCCACCAGACTGACAAGAACAAACTGAAGGCTTCATTCAAGTTTCCTTACTGAAGGTAATACACTTCCATAGAGTGTGTGTGTGTGTGTGTGTGTGTGTGTGTGTGTGTGTGTAAATTGTGAAACAGTGAGCAGACCCGTTTCCCTCTGAATCCAGCTTGGACTTTTCCACCTTTCCTTCCCCTTCCCCACAGTCACCCCAAAACCATCTCAGCATGAGGCCCACTAATCTGTGATCCGCTGCAGTCCTTCCAACACCTCATATGTTCATCTTCTAAAGCAATGGGGTTGCTATTAATGGTCAAGTGCCTTAAATTCATACTGTTGAGCATCTCAGATGTAGCTTTTTACTATTCCTTTACTAGTCTTTTTACTATTTGCTTTTGAATTAATGATGAATCACTTCTGCGTGGACACAGCACCTTCACAAACCAAATGCTCCTCAGATGTGGAGTCTGATCTCAGCATGTGATTGAAGGGGCTGCCACAAGGGGGCGCAAAACTGGGAGCTTCAGCAGATTTCTCAGACAGCAGTGATAAAATAGAGGGGTTCACGTGTGAGTGTGTGTGTGTGTGTGTGTGTGTGTGTGTGTGTGTGTGTGTGTGTGTGTGTGAGAGGGAGAGAGAGACAGAGAGAGAGATGGGTCAGAGGAAGAGCATATGCATGAGATAAAGTTTATCCAGGTCACCAGGCTACACATTGTGAGAGTGACCGCTGCACTTCTCACTACACATTCATGTGCGAGGGCCTCAAACACACACAGCGCTGCTGAATGAAAGTGAGCAGAGCCTTAACCACACAGTCCAAATACAGCTATAAAAACAATAGCATATGAGTAAGACCAAAAAGACAGGCCGTAGGGGTTGGTGACCTCACTGCGTACAGCTGTGCTAACAGTTCTGCCTGCACACACACACACACACACACACAGCACCAGGTTTACACTGAGGTACAGTAAGAGATGGGGGCAACGAATGGTTGTGTGAGCAGATGTCGTGGCTCATTGTATGTCAAACCAATTGCACTGGATCTTTTTGGTTTTATTATTACTATTATTATTAATACTCAGCTGAGTCATCCATTCCTCACCGTGTCCATAGAGACCCCCTTATTCTAACTATTTCAACAAGTAACAGTGTTGACATGCAGTGGCTCAAGGGGGAATTTATGACATACAGCATCAAACTGAGTAAAAAAAGGCCTCTGAGCTGTTGATTTTAGCTAAATATATTCCATTATTTAGCAATTTTAAGAAACAATGTTAGCAACCCTCATATAAACCTAAATTTTACATCATCACACGCAATTTAGAACTATTACAGATTTGCAAATGTTGTAATCATTATTCATACTGTAACTGTAGAGGCACCTTTCAAAAAGGATGCGCTGAGTTACAAATTCAGCTTCCTGTCATGTTAAAACAAATGAGTGTTAAGGATAACTGCAGGAAAACAGGATTTTCACTTTATTTCAATTTTTCATACGCAGAACATGTACACACACACACACACACTTTTATTATACTTGTTAAGTACAGTCAAGTTGACTCATGACAATTATGGAAGGTAGTCCAGAAGTGTGTTATTATTATTATTATTGTTGTTGTTGTTATGCACTACTTTATGAACAGAAGTTATAGTTTAAATGCTGCAATGCTGCATCTTGGTCACCAGGGGGAGACATTTTGTCACGATTCATTCCTCTGCCCAGGTGGTCCGTAAGAGGGGCAGAATTTCGCCCTTTTACCTACAGAATGATGGTTAAAAAAACCACTTTCTTGCTGCTGATGTGAACAACTGCAGATGTCGAACATATAAGTTTTTACCATGCTATTACTATGGTACTATTTTGGTACCAGCAAAGACGTCCAGCAGTTAGTAAATAGCAAATTTGGCGTCAATAACCAGCTGATCCTCACTGAGAAGCTCAGTGATGAGACCAGCTGGGAAGGAAGGGGCTCTCGGCACAACGCCATCCAGCGGCTAAAACCTCGCACTGCTGCTGGAAAGTTGTTTTTAAGACGATGCAGTTCACACTTCGGCCTGCAGGTGGCAGCATGGCTAAAGATAACGTCTAAGCAACAACACAACTCGGGCGTCTTGTGGCTCGGAATTTTACAACTATCAGGATACAATGTTCAATTAAAATAAAACAACATGCACGTATTTCAAAAAATACAACGTTTTCCTGCTAAATGACAATCACGTGCAGCTCTTTGGGGGGTGTCGGCTGTATTTTTTAAATGATCAAATAATAATAATAATAATAATAATTTTTGAGGAATTTAAATGTTCTGTACATTCATAATAATTTTCTGTGTAATAGGACGGATCTCGGAAAATCTTTGTAGGTACATTTGAAATTAACAGTTTAGAACTCACCGGTGAAACCATATGTTTGACGCCTAAAATTTTTCTCTTTTTTTTGCGCACTGGGTGTCATTTTTTTGGACGTCATTTTATTGGTCACTGGCAGATTTAAACATCCACTTTACACTCCGATATTTATCATCTTTAATATTAATACTGTTCGTCCCGCTGGGGGGGTTAAAAACAGCCGTTTGGAGTCGCGCCAAAAAAGCGCGCCGCTCCCCGACCGGTGGGGATGAAAAAATACCCGCCGGAGGAATTTCTTAAAGACAGTTGTTCTCCCGCACGGAGCTGCTTTTCCGGGACCTGAACCCACAAACACCTGGTTTAAAGTGTGGTTTTTTTTCCCCCCCGTCTTCATTATACTGCGCCAAAAAGCGAAGTGGACAATTAACGCAATATTATGGCAACATTAAGACCCTGCTTGTTTTTATCTGTTATTAGTTGCACTTTAGTAATTAAACACGATGCTGCTGCTGGTGTCTCAAGGTTTCAGCGCCAGTTACAAAACGGGGCAAAATGTGACGTTTGGAAAACATTGCCGGAAGTCCGAGCACGTGCGAATATTGTCTAATGTGTTAGCTGGACGACCCCCCGCGAAGAGCCGCGGTCTCACACACCCTTAGTGCGAACGGTCTTACACACACACACAGTGTGTAGGGTCACATACACACCGTGACGCACAGGGTGGATGAGAGACGGTGCACGTGGACGCGGTGTTTGTGTGTGTGTGTTAGTGGGTGAGTGAGAGAGAGTGTGTGTTGGGGGTGTGTGTGAGAGAGAGAGAGAGAGAGAGAGAGAGAGAGAGAGAGAGTGTGGAAGTGGTTTAACAGGGGGTGAGTGTGTGAGGGGCGCGCGCAGAGCTGGGAGCGCGCACCACGAGCGCACGGCTCCGGCACCGGACTTGTACCCATGGTCGTCTCGTCCAGCTGTGCCCGTGAACGCGCCGAGAGGAGCTCGTGCTCGCTTGTTTCTAGAATGTGCGCCCCGATGCGTGTGCGCGGACGCGGCGCGCTCTCCCGCGGGGTCTCTCCCAGGTCGCGGAGCGAGTGACAGGTGAATTTGGACAGGTGTCCGGCGGCGTGGACGCGCCGGATATGGGAACGCGCCGTGGGATCGGGGGGTGCTCCGCGCGTGGGATCGCGCGCCCCTGAAGGAGGGAACCAGACTGTGGACGTGCAGGAAACCCGCGAAGATGCGCTCGAGCCGCGGCTTCATCCTGCTGCTCCTCAACGGGACAGCCTGCATGGTGAGTGTCGCGGGGGGAGGGGGGGTTCACACACCCCCCCCCAGGGAGTCCCCGGGCTCCTCGAACCCGTGTCTCACTCTCGATTCCTACTGATGATGGATGATGATGGAGTGCGCATCCAGTGTGCGCCCACGCAAAACCCGCTGTCCCGGTCCTGGACCTGGAGGTGGACCTCCGCTCCACACACACCCACACGCGCGCGCACGCACACACATTCGTGGATTCGTCACGCTAGAGTTCCTTCCTTCCTTCTCTCTTTGTTTCTTTTAATTGCCTTACTTGCCCCTCGCGACCCCCAGCTGACATTAATGTGTCATGCAGCCGGGAAGGCGGGAAATGTCACCGGCGACAGTGAGTGACGGCGCCTCCGATGTGTCCCGGGGCCGCGCGCTGGGGACATTGGACACGATCATAAAATCATATTTCCTGATGAATCACAGAGGCCGCATGGGCGACCCGCACTGAGACCACCGATCGTGGGGGGGAACACCACTTCTTCACGCTGTCTTACATTTCATTGCTGGTCCCCGCTGGACAGCAGAGCTCCGGTTTCCTCCCTCATTAACGGTCTGTTATTAAGGAATATATAAGATTTACGTCACATTTAATAGTTCGTTACTTCTTCCTTCTCCGGTCTTAAGTTCAAACACGGGCTGCATTTTTTAGCAGTTTGCTTTTATTCTTCCCAACGATGTTTTATAATTGAATCCGTTAACAGGGAGCCGTTTCTTTAAACTCCAATTTGTTTGTTTGTTTTTTTAATTTATTGTCTTTGTTTGCAGGCTCTAGTTTATATAATTTAAAAAGAAGCTTAACAGCCAAGGTTACAAGCGGATGCGCGTTTCGCCATTTGTCCCGGGTCCGAACAGGTGAATCCTTTAATCACAGCAAAGAGGCGCCACGACCCGCCGTGGCAAAAAAAGAATTAGAATAACATTAGGATAATATCCACCCGAGTAAATGAGAAAAGACCCACGGGCAATTAAATCAGAGCTCCGAATCCAGGGACTTCTTTTGTCAAGGAAATACATGTACGTGATAATAAGGTCTAAAACAGCTGCAAATAATGCGGAATAACCGGGCGCAGCGCGTGGGAAATTTACTCAGTTTGTTTTCGCGCAGAGAAAACGGCGCAGAAGCGGGCGACACGCGTCTGTCCGCGGACACTAATGTTGTCCCAGCGTTTCAGCGGCGGCTTCGGAGAAACTTTCGCAACAGACGTGTATTTCACACGCAGGAACACCAGCGACGGGCGTCACTGTAGGACAGAGGTCGCCCAACTTTAAAGGTCGGAACCCAGGTGTGATTCTCACCCCACGCAGCGACATTCCCGCCAATTCGCCTTTTTTTTCCCTCTGCAACGTTTCAGTTCTGCTCCCCGAAACGCGCACAGCCGAACCGAACTGCCCACCCGATTCCTTTAGTTTTAACGGTAACGGATCGGAACGGATAAAAAGACTGTTATTTCAGATGTGATAAACAGTTATACTGTTTATTTAGTTTGGAGAGGACAGCTTTATATTCAATTCTGCTTACGTGAAAATGGAAAGAGAAAAAAATTCCTTATTTAGAAGAGAAACGCTCGTGTTTTGCCCATTCAATTCAGCCAATATTACTTGGATTCTCGGGGAAAATCGGGCTGTGATCGCTGTGTAGGGGAGATAGAGCAGGAAAGTGGGAGTTAAACCAGCGCAGTCCAGTTCAGGTACCTATTAAATTAAGCAGTAATGTACTCAAGGTGGATGAATAATGTGCATATGGAAAGAAGGGAACCTTTTCCGCATGATTAGATGGTGAAAGGAACCTGCTGAGGGGAACATCTGTTCAGGGAGAACTTACCGCACAGTGAGATTGGAGAAGGAGAAGGGCTGAGCAGAGCTGGGCCCTAGATGGGGGGGGGGGGGGGGGGGGTNGGGGGGGGGGGGGGGGGGGGGGGGGGGGGGGGGGGGGGGGGGGGGGGGGGGGGGGGGGGGGGGGGGGGGGGGGGGGTTGACGGTGAGCCAAGCGTAATGAAGGAAGGCGAGAGCTGCAGGTAGGTCACGGCTGCACCAGACCAGGTTCCTTTTTAGCCAGCAAGTCCTCTTCTGCAGCTGAAAAAAAAAGAAGAAACAGCAGAAGCATAAAATCCATTCGGCCAAAACCACATATCGCTTGTAAAGTGGCAGCCGTGCCCGCGAGGAGAATCGATCCCACTATTGATCAGCGAGGCCAGGAGCAGGGCTTTTCACAGGTGAGAGCCCCCTAACTTAACCCAATTCTCCACGGCTCGCTCTGCCAGAAGCTGCTCGGCTCAGCCCTCTGAGGAGGAAACCTACAGCTGGCGCCATCTTCACGGTCAGCAGCCTCGATTCATCACCATGCGCAAGAACATGAGCAAAACGCTCCGACACCACATTTCACCTTCAGACCAAATCCCCCCAACACACTTCCGTGCATCAAAACGCCACACGGGTTTGTGGTGCGACAGCCTTTTCAACATGAGTGTGTGGTCTCGGACGGTCTATGGTCAGATGGCTCCGTCGGTCCGATTTTTAGCTAAACGCTAACGTCTGACTCCGCGAGCTCTGTAAGGCGTGTAGGAGACCCCACAACCATTTCCTGCTGAGATCCTACTTCTGGACTCCTCAGCGTGAACTTTGTATTCCCAGCATGCGTGACATTGCAACTCGGCGCCAGGTGTCTGCTGCGCCAGGAGGACGGCCTTCTTTTCAAAACATCGTTGATGCGGGAAGCTACAGGTCGTCCCAGAGTGCCCATTCTGAATAGCGCCAGCCGGGGGTGATGTTGCTACTCCCAGGGGGACGTCTGCTCCCAAGGAAGCAACACTCGACAGACTTTAGATCCAGTGAGTCTTTACTTCTGTGGAGATTCACACGGAAGCAGGAAGAAGCCACGACTTCTACTGTAAAGCAGGAGTTGTCACCACAGTCGCGCCATTACATTCGGATGATGTGTCACAGGTGCCACGCTGCATCCCCACCGCCATTAGTGCCACAGTCACGCAAATCAGGTGCGGAGGAAGAGATGGACGCTCGCCATCTGCAGCGATCTCACGTCTGTTTCACGCCCGACAACCACCTGCTTATTTTCACTCAATAAACACCAGAGCCAAACAAAGCAAGGCGTTTCTGCAGGGAGACGTTCAGCCCGCAACACGTCTTCATTCAGAAACAACTTGTTGCTACAAGAGAAAAGTGAGAACATCAATCGTTAGCAGACAGCCATTTTTAGAGGGTGGGACAGAAGACCGGAAAGCTGAAGTTGAATCCGAAGGCGTATGTCCTTCACATTAAGGCAGTGCTCCCTTCCCTCAGCCCGAGGTGAGGGGGATGATGGGAGAGGCGTTAGCATCCAAACCCACCATGTCATCTGCAGTGGGCTGGCAGGAAAGGCCAGGTTTGTCCAAAAAAACATCGATGCCCCTTTTTTACCGGGAAGGTTGGCGTTTGTATCAAGATGACTTGCGTGTGAAGCCACATCCGGCCCGAAAACCTCATCCTACGCAAAAGAGCCGTCTGTTGAGATGCGGGGAGCGGGGGGGAGAGCAGGCTGCAGGTGTTTTTAAAACAGTCCGAGTTTTAGGAGGATCACGTCTAGGAAGGTGAAGGAGATGTAGACTCGTTTTCCCGTATCACTGTGTTTGCCCCCCCCCCCCCCGAGAGGGTGGATCAAAACGCGATGCTTGTAGAAACTTCTCCTCCAGATCTCCAGATTGGACTTTGCGCAAAACCCGGAGAGGAGGGTGAGGGTGGTTTACTAAGCCGAGCTCAAAGCCACACGCCCTCTTAAGGGACCGCCGTCTCGATGCGTTCATCGTGCGGGCGGAGAGCAACCTGACGCCTGGCTGAACCCAATTTACATGGCGAAAATAAATTAAAGCGCCGCTGTTGATGGGATTAGAGACCCGAACGTATCCAGACCAGCAAAGATGAAGTCAGCACCGCTGCGAAAGCACCATCGTCTCAGCTAGCAGTCTCCATTAAGCGCGAAATAAATGTATTAAATCTCGAGCAGCTTGTTTCTTCTGAAATTACCTCCTTTGCCCAACAGTCCATCGTAATAATTAGTTAAAGGGCAGCGATTCACCACATCTGATTGTGTAATAAAGGCACAAATCAGCAGCAGTGAGAACATTTTGTCTGGCGTTGGGGAAGAGGGAGGCTCCACACGTCGCAATTTAAAAAGAACTTGGGTCTTTAATTAAAAATTGATGTCGTATTAGGGATGAATTTTTCAATTTCAAAGCGCGAGGAAACGGAGCGGTTACCAGACATGTTAGCCCAGGGAAGCAAGTGTTCGGTATAAAAAGCGCACGCCTCGGCCTGTGTACATAACTTTCTTTTTGTGCAGCAGCGGAGATTTTTCAAAGCCTTTTTCCTCCTGCACACAAATGGGAACTTTTGTGTTTTCTGAGACGAACAATGTGAAAGATCAGTCAGAAGCGGGTATTGGTGCAGTTCGGGTTCGGCACCTTGCGTTTGAGGAATGATGGTGCCTCGTATCTATTGGGCTGTCGATCTGAGATCTGGGTTCAAATCCGGCTCAGTAGGTGTGCGGCTTGCATGCTCTCCTGGTGTTCAAATGAGCTTCCTCTCATGGTCCAAAGACACATGTAGAACCAGATAAGCCACATCCACATCCTCCCTTACCCTGAAACCCGAGTGGTCACCGTGATTCAGTACCGGCTTAGTGTACAATAGCACATCTCTTCAGCTTGTTAACTTCTGGGCTCAAAACCAGCTTCACCTCTAAACAGACCCTGAGCCGCCTCCACCTGGTCCCCTCTCCCTCCAGGAACGGATGTCAGCAGACATCCCCATAAAAACATCCTGCAGGATCATACTTTAACTGACACACAGGCCCCAATCCAGTCAGGGTCGAAGCCCACCTGTTGAGCTGCTCTACCGGGTCCCTGCACTGGAGCTTTTCTATTGGTAATTTCTAGAAGGAGCAAGAAGGAAGCTGATGAGTTATGCTCGTGGTGCCAGTCTGCTGGCCGGAGCGGGAGGGCGAGACAAATGATGATGGACGAAAGGAAGAGATTCGGAGGAGGGCCCCAGTGGGGGTTTGCAGGGGTGGTGTTTGACTCCTCCTATTGATAGAGTGCTTGTCTTGTTCGGTTCTGTTTCGGCGTCATCCCATTACCGCTGTATTGTAACTAAACACATCGCCTCTCCCCAAATGATTTGTCATCTGCCGCAGTTAATAGCGAGGTCAGTGCGGGGTTTTTTTTTAAACCACAAATATCCATTAAAGCCGCCGAAATCGTTTGCCTGATGTCTCTGAACTGGGGCCTGTAGTTTGTCATCCAGATTCTCCTGCTCTGACAGCTCGCCAATGAGATCCGTGCCGGAGCACCGGCTCCCCCTCCGGTTACCTGTCCCCCCCCCATCCCTCTGCGCTGCCGTGAGAGGCGGCCGCCCCCAGCGCCAGTTCCGCTCTGATTCCCGCTGGGGTCTCCCCTGAGAGGCCGGGCTGTGGGGAGGGGCTTGTGCGGTCGGGGAGGAGGAGAGCAGGGAGAGGCAGGCCAAAAACACAGAGGTGCTGATGGGGAGGCAGCTGGTTGCCAGGATCACAGCACTGCACCTATCCCAGTATTTCCTTGACTTAAAGGCTATCTCAAGCTTCACCGAAAGCAAACCAATCATATGTTTTTTACCTGTCCTGTTTGCCAGGGTTTGAATCGCATTCCCGGGGCAGTCGAGGTGCCTCCCCTGGGTCCTTTATGACAGAGACGGGGCAGAAATATCTTCAGACCAGCATCCCCTGAGGAAGAAAAAAAAAACAAGTGACGCACTTGCCGCTGCACTTTCTGCACTTGGCACGAAACCACGAGAAAACCTTGTGTCTGAATAGATTAAAATCAATACGCCCACTGCTCCTTATTTCTCTGATATTAAACCATAAGCAGAGGGTCTCGCAGGAGAAGATATCAGAATCCAGACATGGTTCCCTCAAGGTTTTGCACAGAAGCTGGTGCACTAGCGCGCCAGGCTGCATTAGCATGTCTGTGGAAACGGGTGCTGTCCCGCTTCGCGACGACTGGCACCCCCCTCCCCCCGCCGACTCTGCATCCAGGGCGTGTCTGTTTGCGCCCGAGGCGCCTGCCCAAGGCCCTTAATTCGCCCATTCCACTGCTACAGTCCCGAAGGGCGCAGAGTGTAAATGGCAAAGTTGCCGGCAATGCCAGAATTTTATCATATGGTCAGCGCTTCTGTGAGGACATTACCATAGATAAATAGCTTCTAGCAAAGATTCGCTCGCAAATTGGACGGCATTTCTGAGTCGAAGCTCAGAATTGCGGGAGAGGGGTCTAGAGTGCTCGCGGGCTTATTAAAGCGGACAGCTGAATGGTTCTTGTCTAACAAGAGGGTCATGGGTCCTAATCTCGCCAAGACATAGTTCTCTCGAGACAGGTGTTCTACTCCAACCTGCATGTGGAGAAGTGAACCATCAGACGTGGAAAGTGCAACCGAGTAACATCTGGAGCGAGGCGGCCCTGCGGCAAGCAGACCCACTTTCGCCCATGGCTGTAAACTCTAAATAAGAGTGGCATCGATGACAGGTCCAGTCAAAGCGTCATGTGTAGGCGGCTTCGTCTGCGGAGCACCAGGCTACCGCCCCAGGGAGCACGCGGCTCTGAATAACCGCCTCCCACACTCTGGGGCCTCGTATCTCCGGGGCTCCGTCAAGCTCACAATGCAGCCTCCCTCCCTCCAGGCTTCCCGCAGCAGAGAGCGCCTACCTGCTAATAGGTCATTAGCATCTAATAATCCTCCATTACTCCCACTCCTGCTCTCCTGGTCGAGCCCACTCCGAGCTCAAGGGTACCACTGTTCTCCCCCACTATGTACTCTCCTACCTCTCTGTCAAGATCTGATAACACTGCTCTCTTGCTGGCTGGTATTTTTTTAATTAAAACATCAAAAGCTGTAATTGCATGCTGCACACTGTTCACGTCTCCCCCACCCCCCTCGAAGCAATAATGGCTCCCCCACTGAAGCGTAGACAACAAGGCTTAAGTAATTCCGCCCACAAATAACCTGGTCAGTATCCTTCTGCATCACGAGCGCTCGGGCCGTCACAGAGACTGTGAAAGCTCGCTAAAAAGGCTAAGAGCAAAAAACGATAATTAGCAGCGGAGAGCTGACGCACTTTCTTCCGTTCGCATTCGAGTCGTTCTCTCGATTTTTGTCATTCAGAGTTTGGGCGCCACGTTAAAATTCCCTATTTAAGGTAGCAATGAATACGTCTCCTTACTGTTTCCATTCATCCTCGAATGCTTGTTCTCTCTCCAGCTGGCTCTCGAACAGGAAGACCCCTCCTCAAGCTACAAAAGTCCCCCCAGCGAGCAGCCTAAGTCGATGGGAGTTCTGGATGGGCCAAGTCTCTCTCCACTGAGTCGCTGGATGCTGCACACCAAGAGTCGGGCGGCAAACACCACAGCGCTCGAGCTGCCCTACCGTTCTCCGGTGCCCTTCTCCAAGCAGGAGTTCTGGGAGATGCTGGGCAGCGACCTGCGGCCAGACTCCAGTGCTTCTCGAGTTAAGCGCCGCCCCATTGTCAAGACAGGCAAGTTCAAGAAGATGTTCGGATGGGGCGACTTCTACTCCAACATCAAGACGGTGCGGCTCAACCTGTTGATTACAGGCAAGATCGTGGACCACGGCAACGGCACCTTCAGCGTGTACTTCCGGCACAACTCCACGGGTCAGGGGAACATCTCCGTCAGCTTGGTGCCGCCCGTCAAAGCCGTGGAGTTTGATCTGGAGCGCCAGAGTGTGGTCTACCCCAAGGACTCCAAGATCTTCAACTGCCGGGTGGATTACGAGAAGGTGGACCGCAACAAGAAGACGTCCCTGTGTAACTATGACCCGTCCAAGACCTGTTTTCAGGAGCAGACGCAGAGCCACGTCTCCTGGATGTGCTCCAAACCCTTCAAGGTCATCTGCATCTACATCTCCTTCTACAGCACAGACTACCGCCTGGTCCAGAAGGTCTGTCCAGACTACAACTACCACAATGAGATGCCGTACCTGCCTTCAGGGTAGAGACCGAGAGCAGGCCTGTCACAGTGGGGTGGGGCAGAGGTTATGGAGTGCGGGGAAAAGTAACCATAACAACCAACCGGAATGTGGAAAGAGAATATGGGAAAGGGAGGAGGCATGAACTCTGGGAAGAGGACTTTGAAAGTCCCCGTCGAAGTGTTTCCCCCTAAGAACACACAGAAAAACAAACAAAAAAACTACATGACCGTGCATTTCTTGTTAACCAAAATTATTTATTGTTTATCGTTTATTATTTAACACAGATAGATCCCAGCTATCCATTAACCAGTATTATTTGTCCTTTATATTATTACAGCTGAATTTTTCCTCCCCCAGAACACACCCGGCTTATTTTTATTCATGTTTCACCTGATGTCAGCCGCACCGCAGCCTTCGTGTCTCCGAAAGACTAAACAGCTTGTGCGTCCGTAAGGTTCGAAATATAAGCGATTCCTTACAGCGAAGACCGTGAAAAATGGCGCCTCTTCCTGTTCTCAGCATATCGAGTCGCACGCCCCACACAGTGAGGTAAGTCTGCGAAATCAGGTTTGCGACGACTGCGTCGGCCGCGCTGTAGAAACACCTAGGGAAATGGATACGCCCTCAGATTTTGCACCAGGCCTCTTTTTAGCTGCTCTGATGCAGGGATCCGCTGTCGCAACCGGCTGGTGGGCCGGCGCTACCGGAAGCCCCCCGCACAGCTTTCAGTAATAGCCTGACCACTGAGATCCGTCCCTCTCCTTGTTTACCCCCCTCCCCAGCCAAGACCGATTTCACACGGTCGCCTGTTGGAGAGTGCAGTTTGGGAAAGGCGGCCAGCCGCTCCGTGGGGAATGTGAAAGGACATGTGTCTGTTGAACGGCAGGTTTTTTTCCCCCTCACCGTCCGCAACTGTGCCGCACGCTGGAGCAGCTCTTAAAGCTGCCCAAATTAGAAAGGGGTCGGAGACGGTGAGATGGCAGCGCGACTCCTCCATCGCAGCCCACATTTCGTGAGCACCAGCGACGGAGGAGGGAACGAGACACGTAATTCACAACGGCGCAAAACGCTCGAGTGCGCAAGGCCCAAATTCTGACAAATAACATAGAAACCTTTATCTTATTTATGACAAAACACCCTCGGTAGCCACCCTGCACCTTGCAAGACTTTGCTAAAACGTCAGTGTAAACATACACAATCAACCTTTTCCCATTTATATCTCCAAAAACATGCGATCTGGAATTAAGAAACAGTGTTTCTTCAGAAATACATACGGAATTTTGTAGGCTCCATTTCTGGTAACTCCTGAAAACCTTTGTTGGTGCTGCAGTACTTCTGGAAGTAGCTTCTTCTGGATGGCACATGCTGGCTGTGCGACGCAGCAGCTTCCAATTCACAGTTGATCAATTTATGGGGACAATCGAGCTGCAGATAAAACAGCCAGTATTTAAGCAAAAGAGAAGGTAGGTTAAGTACGCAGAGAAAACAACAGAGTGAAATGCAGGAGTCACCGCAGCCTGGTGGTTTAATCATTTTTCATGAACCGCACAGGACCACAGTCTCAGTGGACATGGAAACTGGTGCTACTTGATTTCCTACTCAACACTGGGGCTCCATTCTCCTGGGGTAGGACAGTGGTTAGGCCACAAGTTCAAATCCCACCTCCTGCTGTACTTAGTCTAAATCGACAGAGTAAAATTTACCCAAATGGGTAAATGACTGAAAGTAGCTTCGCACTGTAAGTGGCTTTGGAGGAAAGAGGTCCTGTAAGTAAATGTAAAATCCTTAATTTGACACAATTTGTTGTTTAACCTGACTTGAAAAAATTGTAAGCTGTGTGATTTGCTACAGACAAGGTCATACGCGATGTAAGCAAGGGGCGAAAGACAAAAGTACTCAGCTTTCAAGGTCTGGCAGCTTTCTCCTTCAGGGAACCAGGGAGATCTGCTCACACCAGAGAGCGGCCCAGCTGGGGCCTCCTCAAGGTCAGCTGTGTTTACCTTACACTCAGATGCTCTCATCTCCGTATCGCCCTCGCTTTCCCATGGAGATGGAGAGCTGTGATGGTGCACAACAGGTGGAGACTGCCAAAGCAGCCCCTAAAATTCAGATGAGAGCCCTGCTTTACACCACACGCACGGAGCCCCGCAGCTCAGGGATGGCAAAGACGCACAAGCCTTGCCCCCTTGTGAAGGACGCTGGGCATAGACATGAAAACACTGCTTTGTGCTGTTCACCTCTGAGGGAGCTGAAGGGAAAAAACAACAACGCCAGCAAATAAAAACACTTAAAATTATAAGGGAACATCTGAGTGCCCAGCTCATAATTCACAGCGTGGATTTTGAAGTCAAACCCAAAACATCCCCAGCTAGTTCGGATAAACGCGACCGAAACTCCGGGGTGGGGGGGGCACCTCTGCAGGATTTCGGTATCGCCAACATCAAAATTACGTTTTCATTCCAAACTAAATAATTTTCTCTACAACTTAACCTCTTTTTTTTAAGCTGGGATTTCCCCCCACCACTGCACACCTCCTAAGTGTGTCCACTGATTTTGTTTGCTGTTTAAATATCATTATAAAGGATTAATAATGTTGTTTGTGCTCGTTGACTGCAGACTGTTTGCAAAGCGCTTGTGATTGTTCTGCGTCTCACTGTCCTCTGGTGTGACACTGGAGGGATTCCCACCCAGCCGGAGGAGGGTGTTTGAGGTTTTTTTTACCCATCTTACATGACTGGATGTGAGATCGATGGTTTGAGGACCGCGTTGCTGAGTTTGAATCCCCTTCTCCTTTGCCCTGTTGCCCTGTCCCCCATTTGAACCCTGCCCTCCCGGCGAACCCACCCCTGCTCCCCACTGCCTCAGTCAACCTGTGAAGAGCCAGGAGCACTATCGCTGCTTCTGGTACCCCCTGGCTTCCCGGTAGGGACTCTCCAAAGTTCAGCTGCGGGAACATCAACAATTGTGCAAACTACCCAAGCGTGAACACACACACCAGCGTACCGCCACACACGCCTACAACATACATCCTCGTGTTACTGCTGCCCCACTTCGTCTGGGTTGCAAGAGGTTCTGCAGTCGCTAGTTGTTCACCCTCTACTGCAGCCACTGGAGCAGAAACAGAGCAGCCATGTTGCTTGAGCAGCTGTCAACAAATACCCAGACCCCCTCACATCCCAGACAAGAGGTGCCGCAGCTTTAGCTCCATACCCAGATCCTCATCATCTGGGTCCAAACCCAACATCGCAGCTCTCTCTCGCGCTGCCCCCTTCGGCACAGAATGGCGATACGGCTGGAGACCCCCAACCTTTCCCTCTCGCCGACACGGCAGACCTCATTCAGACACTGCAGCACCTGGGTGGGGTGGAGGGGGAAGTAGAGGGAAGTCAGGGGGCGCACGGTCACCAGAGCCTGATCAGCACGGCGTGTCCAAGTCAATTCAGCGCAATACAATGAGAGCACTGTACGGTCTCCTGTGGGCCCCCCTATCCTTGGTTCTGAATAAAGTCGTATTTCAATGTCGGTCACGGCGTGACGCTTTCTTATTTCCAGCATAAACACACGGGGCGCCGAGACGCGAGGAACGTGCTGCAGCTCATTCCGTCCCAGAGGGGCCGTCGCTGTACACATGGGACAACCGCTGCGTACACAGCGATGGCCTTCAACTCCGGGCTAATTTTTCCTATTTTTATTTCTTAAGGCCCCCTAACAATAATTAGAAGCTACAGTCATGGTCTTTGTTCATTGTAGTCACACACCAATATTGTAATGCTGGAGGCAACACTGCAGTTGGCAGCCATGAAATATTACAAAGGATGTAAGTATGTAAACCCCGGGGGGGCACACTTATATCATGGATGGGCTCCTCCCTCGCCAAGTTGCCTAATTAGATGTTTTCTTTTATTTCCAGTCGCTTTTTCCTCTCCTTTTCTGCCCGTAACTGACATTAAATCTGCTGGACCTCTTAATTAAATCCAGGACAACTGTTAATGAAGAAATGAGTTCAGACAGTCAGCGCTGTGCGAAGGAACAAAGAGGGGGGGTGATCGATTTCGGCAAGGCTGCAGGCAACCCCCGCAATGCCACCCCCTCCTGTCCGCCTGCCTCTGGACAGCCTGGGTGAAACTGATGAAAGGAGAGCTGAAAATGGGGGGGGGGGGGGGGGG
>UFQX01000208.1:914365-929760 GCA_900497675.1 Arapaima gigas | reverse complement strand
GGGGGGGGGGGGGGGGTGATGGAGATTCGTGGAGGAAAAGCGGGACTCGCATTAGCGGCAACAATGCAGCCGTTTAAAAAGGGATCAAGGAAAAAGGCCAACGGACAAACGCTACAAGCCCCCCCCCCCCCCATCCCCTGACAGATGAGAAAAAAGGAGGAAACGTGACAGAACAAGCAGAGCAGTGCAGCTTGGACGCAACTTCGGCCCATTTAACTTCGCCAGATATTGACATAAATATATCATAAATAACGGGAGAGACAACGATCCGCGAAGGCAGCGGATAGATCCAGTGCTGTGGTAAAGTACGGGGTACATAAAGGCCAACGAAATAACTCCCCTCCCTGTGTCACCGGGTGACGAAGGAGATCAAAAACACTTTAAACTTTTAACAAAAAAATCTTTTTTTATAATAGGATCCTATGGACAGCAATTAGTCTAATGCTGCCTGGAAACCTATTTGGTGAAGACAGACATTAACATATTCATGCAGACTGAATATAAAAATGCCATTTTTACTGCGGTCACCAAAGAGACACAGTCGACACGGATGTTCTAAGTGGCTTAAGTATTTAGCATTCTAACGGTCTCTCCTCCCGCTGGACTCGCATAGTTAAATAGGGGATGCCAACGAAGAAACCGCTACACAGGGTCCCAAGGACGTGTAACTAAGCAGAGCACAATAAAAAATGAAAAGATAGGTGTTTACTCAGCATGATGCACAGATGTATGAATGCAAGCAGGTGTTCGCAGAAGGTCCTGTTACACAACGAAAGGACCAAAAGTAAAAAAGTAATTACAGTTAATTAAAAAGCCAAAAATAAATATCACTATCTGCTGCTTACATCATACACGTCTCGTCTTCTTTATCCAAGGAACCCAGACGATACGCGTGGAGGGTGATGGACAAAGAAAAGGTCCTCCCATTTACTGCAGTCCAAACACAAACCACCGATGACATTAATTATAAAATATTACTCATCAACCTTTGGTGTTTGAATGCAAAATTTCGGGGTTTTTTTCCAACCTTGAAAAAAATGGTCTCTGACTGCCGTGAATTTGTCGGCTAGCTGAAAAATTTGCACGATTCCAATTGTGTTTAAAAAAAAAAAAAAGAGAGGTCTGGCTAATTTATATTTCTAACAGCTTCAGTTTAGCTGCAGTGCTACTGGAATACCTGCTGATGTTCTCGACTCTTGGTGACCACCCTGAGGGCTTCCAGAATCTTCTGTCCTCTACTTGGGTTTGAAAGGGGTGTGTGTGTGTGTCCATCGTCACTGTGACCGAGTCCACCCATCAGGCCCCCGGTCGCCCTCCTCTTCTTCCTCCTCCTCCAAAGTCCTTGAATGAGGTCTGTAACGTATGATGAGGAACACCTGTATTTTGGGGAGGAAGCGGTGAGGGATGACGCTTCCCATCACACTCTCACACACTTCACATGCTGCACAAACATTCCATTATATTTCATTTCTGTACAGAGCAATTAAACCCATTCTTCACTGCAGCTGCAATAAACTTTATATCCCTACCTTGTCTGCTGGTCGAGAAGAAATCATTATTTAAAGCCGTGCCTATTACATTCCTATGACAAAATTAAGAATGATAAATGCAATGAATAAAATATGAAAATCCACCTCTGAAACTGGAAATTAAATGAGTGTATAACTAGGTGATATATATTCATTTTGAAGGATTTCAATATCGCACTGGAACAACTTTTAAATGTCTTTGTGCGATTTATGTCCCTCTAAACTGGTACAAGTTTGAAAATGTTCCTGCTGTCCACATTCCGCAGCTCTTCTGTAAGATTCGGAAATCGTCACTCAAACGCATCTTTACGGGGACAAAGGTACAAATATATCCCCAGTGTATTGCGAGGCACGACTAGTTAAAACCTCTTCTTATTCACGCTTCTGTGCTCCACATCTGCCCCCACTTGTTATGGACAATGAGTGGAACCTCCGCAACGGTGAAAAGCAAAAAAACAAGCAGAAGAAAAAAAAGAAGTGCAGGAGCTGAGAGATGTCCTCGGGTTGACCTGTAATGTGTCCTTCAGAAGAGAAGTCTGGCAGCAGCCTTGCTCCCGTTCTCCTCTCCAACGTTTCTCTGCAGCTTACGGCCGCTCTGTCCATTCAGGGTGGAAGGTGGGATACACCTTGGAGGGATGTGCTGTTCACTCAAACACACACACTTCTGCACCAAAGGTATCAACAGCACGATTCTGGAAGCACCTAAACACAAGAAGAACATGCAAACCCTGCTCCGACAGAATCTACAACCCAGGATTTGCAAGGTAAACGCTTCATCCCTCCAGCAGATTACAGCTTCAAATGAAGGTTTCGTGACATTGAAATTATTTGCATCTCAGCCAAAAAAAAACACTGACAAAGAAAAGATTCATTCTGCATTTTTGGAGGATGGATGTGTTTGATGACAGCATAGGATTTTGGAACAGGATCACAAAGAGGATGAGGTTCTGTGTCACAGCAAAGTTGTCTTTTGATGTCACTCTTCTAAGTGCTTTGTAGAACAACTGTGCACGGGGTGATAAGAATCCTCAGAGCGACACCAAAGTGTCCTTTCAGGTGCCGTTCTTCATAAGCCGCCCCGCTTGCGGGTGACAATCCCGGCTCCTTGTCATCCTCTCCTATGGAGCTGCTCAACTCTCTTCTCTGTGTCCAAAACCCTTAAAGAACCCTTTACATCTTCGGACTTCCACGAGATGCTCAACTGGGTACCAGAATCAAAACTAGGTCTCAGTCCTGTTGAACTGAGGATGGCAGGAGGCCACAAATGCAAACGTGGCGATAGTTTTGGAAGCTGCAGAATTAGGTTCTCCGGTCCTAATGGACTCAGACACTATTTATACAGTTTCTGCAGAGTTTGAACTGCCGGGGTTTGTATCCCGCATAAAGGAGAAGGACTGAGATGGACAATGTGAGCTCTGATCTACAGCAAGCAGCGCAAGCTTTACATCTGACAACTGTTTTTGTTTCCATGCAGGAAGCGTGACTTTTATAACAATAATGTACATAAGAAACACAGGTTGCAACTTTTTGTGATCCAGAGCACATTGTATCATCAAGCCCAGAAGCGGTGGGCAGCCGCTGTTAGACCCCCCGAGGTTTACTGTTCTCCCAGTTCCTTAACATGAGAGTTTTTTATGTTTTCATCTCCTCAGTTGCTCAGTCAGCTGGCTAGACCATAACGGACGGACGGACGTACTGCTCCATTTATTATTTTTAAAAAACCAGCGAAACGTAAACAGGTCTGCTGTGGCACCAATTAGTTCGACTACATTTTTATTTGAAATCATGGGTCCTGAAAGTGACTTCAGTTTAATTTGAAGTCAGAAACATCGTAAAAATCCTCTCATCTGTGGTCACTTGATCTTCTTCCTAGTTCATTATGCCCACAATGTATCTCAGGACTGTTCCGGTCTGAACAAACCATGTGACTGCTTTTAGAGAAGCTTGGCAACTGACCCATTTCTGTGAGAATTACCATATCAGAATGTGTCATCGGGAGACGGAGGAGCACCTTGGAAATAGTTCGCTTTGATGAAGGATTACTCAAAAAACGTAAGTCAGAGAATTTTTTAGAAAACAGACATTTCCACTTACAAAGTCTTAGCGGGTGTCTGCATACTTCTTCAGCACACAACTAAAGAAGGTCGTCTCTCTTTATTCCTCTAGTTGCACTTGAAAACTGCACAGTTGTCGCCACTCAGAGATACTACTCCAGCATCCAACCGCGTGGGGCTTTGACAGGCTGTGGCTGGACGTCTTGGAAACCCTGAGCAAAGCAAACCCTTGTGTGCATATCCGTGTGTTTCCTGACAGACAACCGAAAAGCTGCCCTGACACCTGCATTACAACTGGGGGTCCCGATTCAGATCGTATGTGAACACAACCCAACTAAAATGAATCCCTCCTCATGTCCTTGACGCAGTGAAATCTGTTACGAGAACACAGGAAAAAAACAAACTGTGAACTAACGCTGGCCTCTTTATTGGTACACTGAGTTAGTACCCTCTTTTGCCTTGAGAACATCCTGAATTCAGCAAAAAGCAGCTGAAGATAATCAATGGGTTTCTTGGTTCATGCTGACTTAACAGCTTCACACAATTTGTGTTTGGGGTTCACTGACATGATGTTTCATCTCATCCAAATAACTTTCTTAGTTTATAGGTCAAAACACTTACAGAAACTGCATGTTGCTGGAGCAAGGACCACCCTGAGATGATGTGTGGTTTGTGATGTGGTATATAACTCTGCTGGATGGATCAATCTGAGAAAGGCAAGACTGCCCATGAAGAAACACACCTGGTCAGCAACAATGCTTTCATATTTTGATGCAAATGGTGCTTGGTTGATACTACAAACCTGATGTGTCCCAAGAAAAAAAAATTATCCACACATTACACTCCTACCACCACTCCATACTAGGACTAGAGGGATCAGGGCATTTCTTCCAAAAGTCCGTTTTCCTTGACACACATCCAAATCTCCAAGGTGCACCAAGCAACTACAACAAGGACCATCTGCAGGAAACAATTCCCCATTTTTAGGGTCTAACACGACAGAAAAATCCAAAATGGCAGGTCACTTTTGCTCTGAGGTTTTCCACCTGTGTCACCAACACACACTACCTTATGCTTGGAGTCAAAGGCCGCAGCTAAATTTAATCAAACACAAAAGGCCCGGTGCCATGAGGAATAATTCCGCTGACGTGGTGGGCCTGGCGTGTCCTCCCACTTTGCTCACAGCGCAGGCACGACGACGACCACATTAACACCTGCCCTTGTAAACAATTCAGGTGACGTGCCGTCTCAAACGTGCCTGAGCGAAGGGGGGGGTTTTAGGGCCAACTCTGCTCTCGTTCTTCCACGTTTGGCTCAATGTTAAACACACAGTCCCCATTCGGCTCACCGACACGTCTGTGAGTCAGTGGCTAAGGCAGCGTGCTCTATTCTTCCTCCTCATTTCAAGGATCCACTGCTGCTTATGGCTTCCCCTGAAAAACCGCTCGTGCCAGTGGCCCCCCCCCGCCACCAACGTCCTCTTTATGTCTTCAGCCGTTGTACATTTGAGACTGTAACAGCAGTAAAAAAAAAATCTCATTTATACATTCTTTCTGCTCTAATATAAGTCAGGACAGGGAATGTTCTGCTTCCCTGGTAAAGTAATTATGAGCAATGATGTGTTGTCTTTCGAGAGGCTATGTGACTGTTTAAATGTTTGGACCTCTACAGCAGGATTTTGCCCGAGGCAAAGCACAGTTTGCCTCTTTGGATCAACATTACAACCAAAAGAAGTGGTCCTAACCCAAGGAATACATGAAGGTTGAGGTTTGTCGAGGGCTTGTCGCTCTTGAACATCACACCAGACCAGACCAGACACCTCCTGGCCTCGAAGACCAGGTGGTGAACAGGAACCGAGATGCTGGCAAGTCCGTGGGAAACTACAGCAGAAACGACAGGCACAAAAAGCCCGGGAAAACATTGTCCGTTAGATTTGCAGCACTCAGAAACTGTGAGGTCTAAACATTTCAAATTGGTTCTGATTATTATTATGGTTATATATTTTTTGACACCTTTTAAGATGCTTACTTATAATGTAAGATTTTTACTCTATACAGATGACATTTACCTCTCCATACAGCTAGATCAGGGGTTTAAACTCGGCTCTGACCGCTACAGCACCTGCCAATCCTATTTCTAATAAAAGATGAAAACTTAAGACTCGCTGAAACGGTTATTAATAACAACTGACACGCTACTTCTAAAGAAGCTAAAAGCTTGAAAGTACAACGTCCTATTGTTGATTTTGATGCTAGTTATTGGATTACGGTGGACTGGTCCATCAATGATGAAAGTTACCGCGGTACCGGGGAGTTATAAAAAATGACAAGCAGGTGACAACGTTGATCATCAAAGTTAAGAGAGAAGATAAAATCCAAAGGCAGAGACAAAAGATGTTCATCTGGCAGCCTGTTTTCTTTCTTGGAGTTTCGTGCCCTTCAGCAATGGGCCGTGGGCCCCGGAGAAAACTCTAAACATCTCGGCGGATGTGGAAAGCAGCACGGCGATGACTCACGCGGCACGGCTCACGTCAGGCTAAAGTTCACCCTTACAAATCCTGCCCCTGACCAGAGGAGCCCAGGAGCAGCGTTCCTCCTGGCACTCCGAGGCCGCGCTTAACCAAGCATCACGCCGCTCCTCTTATCCAAAAACCAACCGGGGGGGTGGGGGGGGGGGGGGGGGGAGGAGGGGGCAGCAACAAGAGCGAGAGTGAGGTTGGATAGTAAACCACCTTGCAGAAAGTAAAATAAACCCACATAGTGCAAAAGGTGGCTTAGCAGAACAGAGCAGACGCTCTTGTCTCACTCCTAAAGGATTGTCCCCATCACCCTCCACTTAACCCATCCTGCCCCTGCGTGTAGACCAATCCTTCTCGAATCTCCAAATAACAAGCCTCCGTCAGAACCCGACGAATCTTGGACTCGAGGAGGCCCGGGATCCTCCCTGAGCTGTAAAATCCAGGCCCTTTCGACTGTTAAAGCGCGAGACTGATGGGTAATTGTGTTTATGAGGTGAAGTGGCGACTGATTTAACATTTTAATTCAGCTTTACCGCCGCAGCAAAGAGCAGGGCTCTTTACCGCTGAGCTTCGCCTGAGGGTCAGCAGCAGCTGCTTGCAGCAGTGTGTGTCTGACTATTGCATCTGTCCCCTTGTATTGTTCCGTGGAGAAAAATATCGAATGCTCTTCCCTGAACCCCCACCTCATTCATCAAGCCCATAAATTGCACTGCCGCTGAGCGCAAAGCTGGCACTGGCAACAGGCGGTGTGGAACCCCGGCAGCAGGTAGGAATGGGGCGCGTTTTAAAATAGAAAAGAGGGGGTTCTATTAAAGCTGAATTAGGAGGAGCGAGCGAGCACGGTCTGGAGACATTAGTGGCGACAGGGGAGCCTGGGGTTTCATCACAACGTCGGACATTAATAACCTGCTCCGGTCGATACCTGGACGGCCCAAATCCCCTCCTGTGTCCGCCTTCGCAGGAGATAATTGAAAGGTATCCATTGAGTCGCGTGTAAACACACCAAGCCCCGAAGAGGACTGCGCATCCAGAGGCGCAGGGCGGGTCAAACTGGGCCCTCGCTGAAGACAACAGCAAGCGGTTTCATTTGTATTTAGAAACGCGTTTCCTCGGAATGTTTTCATCATTCCGGCAGTGGTGCTGTTGGGAAGGTCAGGAGCGAAGATTAAATATGTAGGCAAAACACCCAGGACTTCAAAAGTACAGTATATAGGGACAGTTGGAAAATATCCGAGATGGTGTCAACAAGCGTGTGCTGTATATACAGCGCAGCAGGTGGTGCGGCGCTCAGAGACACCGCCCCGCAAAGAGGGACCTGGGCTCACGTCCAGACTGCTGCTGCCGTTTTCTCAGTCAAAGTACTACAGTAAAAATTAACCGGCTGTATGAATCCCTGCAAAGCCAACTTAACACTGTGAGCTGCTCTCTGAGAGACAAAAAGCAACAACAGAGTAATACTGGTGATTTGGTCGCACTTTCGGGGGGGAGACGATGCCGATGCAACTGTCTATATTGTTGACAGCAAATATAAAATGTAAAAAATAGCACATTTGAATTTTAAAAAGCAGTACCTTATTATGACAAATTTCTGAGGGTTAAAGTAAAAGAGCATTATGGTGAAGCAGCACTAACTGAGGGATTACTGTACATCACATGATGTGGAGGTATATCCCATATCCCCTGCTACACGTTTAGGGCCGCTGCTGTTGTGAATCCTTAAGCGTATATTTGCTTGCAAGTAGCTGATGATTATTGATCAGTCTGAGCAGATCTTTTGATCGATCAGTGGAACTACAGACCCTGGGATGGGAAAGGAGAGGGAAGGAAGGGGATTCTGGAGTTGGCCTAAGTGCTGCCGATGCCCAGACAACACAGACAAAACCCATCTGGCTGACTGGGCCAAGAAAGAGTTTTTTCTTTACCTGGAAGTCTGAACTGCAGCTGGTCACTGATCGGACTTGGGTCTTGACCATAGTCAGGTTCCTGATCGGACACTAAAGACCCAAATACGAACCTCACGGGAGTGGAAGGAGAATAGCAGCAATGGCCATCTGGTCTTTTTCTTCTCAGACCTAAAATATGGTCAAAGAAAAAGCCCAGACCAGGGATTAACTGCCCGAGAGAATAAATAGTTCATAAGGTCTTAATTAAAACTGCAAACAAAGAAGGGGGGAAAAAATAGAAAAAAAAAACTTTGCATGGCAAAGCCAACAAGTATCGGGGCTTAGAGAAGCAGGGCCAAAGGTAGCTGCAACTGGAAAAGATGATTGAGAAAAACAATGTCCCCCGTGGTTATTTGATGTGACCTTCTTAAAGAATAACAGAGAGTCTTACAGCTGCAGACGGAGTGCAATTACGCACATCGGGGACTTAAGGAACCACCGGAGCTCCTTGACGTCGCCGTATCGATCAAAAGATCGTCTGTCAGCTGGTCCTGTGACATCCGGTCCCTGAAGTGTGGACATCCTCCACTGCGAAAGACAGTTGGAAATGAGCCAAATGAAGAATAATAGGCGGTCGACCTTTAAAGTATCAACGCCTGCATCACTTTCCAGAAGAAATACTCCCATTACGTGAGGTGGTATGAAACCAGACACTGAACCTGGGACCCCCCGCAAATTCCGCAAGGGCAGGAAATGTTGTCTCCATAAGGCCAACACACTTCAGTTCCCGCACTCCAGGTAGGCAAACTAAAGTCTCCCGTTTGAACGGATCTTCAAGGCAACTGCCAATTAGCGGCAAAGCGCCCCCCGTGGATAATTCATGCGCGCATTCATCAAGATTTCTTGCAAAAAAACAAACAAATAAAGCAATAAACAAACGCGGGGCCCCAGACGCTCTTCCACGCGGCATTGAACACGGCAGAAAACTTTAATAAAGTTGAAATCAACGAGCAATTTTTCCGCGCGCAACATCAAACGGCATCAGCTTCACCTTCGCGCCGCTGCCGACATTTTAGACGCATTTAAAGTCATTCTAACTGACACAGATCAAACTGCATTCTCACCAAAACATTCGGAAACCTGTTGGCAAATATGAAAAGATCTGGGTCACGTACTCAAACAAATTGCTTTTCTGCTATTCTAGTCTTCATTTCTATACACCTCCTTATGTTATTTTAGTTTATATACCTCCAGTCCCTCTTTTATACTTATCAGTTTGGCATTCATTTAAGTCTGCTAATGTTTTTCTTCATAGAGCACTTTGAGGTACAAATGTCTATTGCAAGATGCTATATAAAGTTATTATTATTATCATTATTATATTTAAAAAAATACTGGAGAGGATTCTAGTCTGTGGCAAGGAATCAAAAAGCAGAAAAAATCTACAGTTATAAATAATCACTTGCTGTTGGTGTAAATGACTGTTTAATGAAGCCTGACTACGACTCGACTAACTTGTAGTTATATAAGCTGCCGAAGGAACAACCCGGATGGGAAAGCCACAGTTTAGCAATTTTACCCCCGTGACAGGCTATAAATATAAACACGTAGACGGAGATCTCGTCTGTGGTTTCACTGGGTCCAGGGGGACAAGAATGCAGCTCAGTTCAATTTCTGTGCACGAGGCTGAAAAGAAACAGCGATATGTACATTAACACAAAACCTAAGGGGTTGAGGGCACCTCCAATCGGGCCAGCAGGTGGCGCAGCGGTTAGAGCCGCCTCCTTGCAGTTGGAGGAACTGGGGACAGCATCGATATGTTTACTCATCGTAGGTGAGCTGATCATTTATAAAGCCCGTGATTTTCTCCACGGTGATCCTTTTGTACACCTGCCCACTTACAGTGATTTACCTTTGCATACAGCAGGGCCATTTTTACAGTATTCACACCCTTAGGTGCTACAGTAGGAAATGGGATTCAAACCCACATCCTTCAGTTGCAAGGAGATGACTCGAACCAGCCCTTACATAGTTAAAACTGTCCTGCCGTTTCAGTCGTCCTCTAAATGAGTAAATGTGTAACTGGTCGTGATCATAGGGAATCAGCATCATCTACCATCAAAGCCCCCATTCATATGTTAGCAGACACTGTCGTCTCGAGATTTGTTGCACGAGCAGGTTTAAGTTTTTTTTAAGCACTACTGTTGGCAACAAACACTGTTAGCATTCATGCTAACCAGCACACCGTAGCTCAGCCTCGAATGCTAAGTGCTGCGATGCGAAGCAGCCGAGTCACCCAGGCCCTGTTCCCCTTTCCCGTCGACGAACCCAAATACGTAGAACCACGGTGCAACAACCAGGAACCTCACTTACACAAGCCATGTCATCATTGCTTGCTTGTAATGTTCCAGCAGGAATAAAGGCTGGAGGGTGATATTAAAACAGTACCCGTTGCTTTGCTGGGCCCTGGAGGGGGGGGTACTGTCGTCATATCGGCACAGAGCTTCACGAAAGAGATGGGAAACGCTCCATTGTAATGGACACAAAATTAGTCAGGTGGTCACGTCATGGACTGAATTGAGGCCTGCGCTTCAAATGAAGCCCATCGCGTCCGTCAGAAAGGAGCGGGTATTTTTAGTCCAGTTCGGAATGAACAGCTCCTTCTCGGCAACAAATGCCCTTTTGTGCTAATGCGGTCCCATGTTTCAAGGTAACTTTCCAGTTATTTCTGCAAATATAGCGATGAGCTGTGCAGCAGAGAGATGTTTTTCCCTTTTCCGTATTTTAGCAGTTCGCACGTCAGAACCTTCCAGTGTTTCTCCATTTGTCCGTGGCATCACACCCAGGTTCCCAGCTGTGGGAGAGCTCTGGAATCAGGGCCCTGGACCATGCAGTGATGTTCTTCTCCAGCAGAATTACTTACAAACAAGGAGGCTTCCCCACAGAAAGCACCAAAGATTCAGGTTTGAGTCCCACTACTCACAAACACAGAGGCCAACGTGTGACAACACAAGTTTACGCCTATCTGATATGAGCAGACACCTTATAACGGCAGGTTTCTACTTAGTTATTTTACCCTCTTAAAATTGGGGAAATTTTTACATCAGAGAAAGTAGCGTGATGAGGGAAACTACAGCAGGAGAGGGGATTCAAACCCAAGCAAAAATATGAAGAAACCAAGTGGATGTTTAACATGCATACGGTTGGACCTGCTCTAGGTAAATGTGCCCACGATGCTCATGTACGCCAGTATTCCATCTGCACCCCCTCTTCCTGCTGAACAACCTGGTGGGCTTCCTAGAAATTGAGTCTGTAGCCCCCTTAGATAATGTAATAACCTGTAACTTACCCCCCCGTTTCTAAATTCCTGCCTGCAAGACAGGTATGATTTCCAGCACCTCGTAGGTTTTCACCGACAAGAAGGAGTCACTGCGGACACCGGGGCGCATCTGCATTCACAGGAACATGTGCCTTTCAGGCAAGCGGAGCTGGAGGCGTCGCTGCGGGGCCCGCCGCACCAGGGGCCGCCTCCTCGTTCCTGCGACATCTGCATTTCCCTCAGCAAGAGGACATTAGAGAAAGGCCGGGATTTAATCAGCATGGTGACTCCCCCCCCCCGCCGCCTTAGGGTTAACCAGCTGCTCCTGATCCTGGGGGAGTCGGGAGGGAAGTAACTGCAGCGGCTTCTGTAACAGGAGATTCAGGTCCGATGGCAAAGGACCAAACCGGGGAGCAAAAGAGGCCCGTTTTCAGAGAGCCCACAGGGGTTAAATGATCATGCTGCATAAACACAGACTGAGAGGGTACACACACACACACAGACACACACACGGTTACATCAAACCTACAACCACGTCTCCGGAAGCAGCGCCAATTACAAGTCGGGTTCTTGCACAGTTAGGCTGATGTGAGATGATTACAGGCACATTAAAAAGCAATGAAGTTGTATCAATAAAGTTGTATTGGTGTCCGCGCCGTGAGTCGGTCGTTAAAGGAACAGCAGGCCCCATGTGCCATGGGGCACCGCCGAGCAGGACGCTTCATTTTCCTCCTCTCCGCGCCCACCGTATTCCTCACGTTTAACCCGCTTAACCCACGTTCGAGCCCGGCAGCAATTTCGCTCGGCTGCTCTTTGCCCGACAACTTGCCTCCCGTATCCAAGGAGACGGGTTACTGCGGGAGAGGGACGTGACCGCCCTGCGTCGAAGGGAGCAGACCCTCCGAGCGTTTCATTACGCTGCATTATTCATTGGCTCAGCAGAAGCGTGCTTCCCCAGACCCCCAAGCGAGCGCCAGGCATGCAGTTTTTACACCTTACAAAAGGCCCGAGCGGAGACATTGATGCTGAACGCACCGAGTGAAGTAGAAGTGCCAGGTAAAGAGGCACGACCCCACGTCCCCCTCCCGAGGAGGCCCCCGCAGAGAGATACCACATGCATGCAATGAACAACTCTACCATGCTCTTCAGCACAGCCAGAGAAGTACCCAGCTAGAGCCACGAACAGCAGGAAATTTACTGCAGGTATCCATGTGCTTTTCTCAAAAGTACAACAGCAGTCCCTGGATTCACATCTGAAGCACGTAAGGATCGGATTGAGGGCATGTTCTTCCCCTCTCGAAGAACATCTGGGCAGCAAGTAGAACAATTGACCCAAAGTATCCAGGCTGCGATTCAGCCTCCTACTGTAGTACCGGAGAGCAAGGTGCTCATCCTGAATCGGGAGTTAAAATTACCCGGGGTAAATAATGGAAGAAAGATTGTAAGGTGCTTTGCAAGAAAGAATTGTTCAGATGAATAAATGTCACCTTAAAATCAATCTTCACAGCTCAGTTTCTCACTTTAGTTCATACACCTGGAAGTGTGGATGACGGTAGACACCTTCCCCTAGGGTCTGACGGCAATCCGTCGGCCGAGATACGCACATTTATGCCTGCGTCCAGCTCGTGAAATCCCAGAGTTCCTTGGCGGACAGGACTCGGCTGTCATTCCGTCTATAGGAGGACAAACGGGGGAAGAAGCTGTTCAATTCCCCTTCCTTTGTTTCCCGACCACCTGTCCCTCCATCACCGCGCAGGTCGAGCCCCAGGAAAGTACTGCAGACGAACGGTCGCCTAAATGACTTGTCCCCCGGGCACATTAATGGAGACAAATGTGTGAAATACTGTGGAAATAATTGCAGGAGAGGTGGTGCGGTGGGACGGCCCCAGGTTCCCTGCTCCCACACCTCCTTCCCCCGGGCTCTCTCTCGGACACGTGCGTGTTTGTCCGTGTTGGTTTGTGCGCGAAGCTGCTTAAGAGGAGGTCACCGACTGAGGCCAGGTAATTTCAAGACGGAGATGAGCTTCTTCCAGTTTTATTTAAGCACTCAAATGCTTCTCAGATGATGGCAGCCCTAACAAATCGAGTGGGGAAGGGGGCCATTTTATACACACATCTCCTGCTATTTGGCCTCCCGATATCCATCTTTTCACTTATTTGCGTCATAATTACCAAAACCACTTATGATCAGTCCATTTCGATGGTCATTTTTCCCCCGCTCTGCAACATTCGGCCCAACGTGATAAAACGAGCGCATCTGAAAACTGCACTAAGCAGCCGGTGTGAGAGAGACCATGAGACACGGTGCACTGTGGGAACCATGTACCCACGTTTTCAGCCGCGACCCGCAATTCCACCATTTTGCTTGCTGACTGGCGCGGCTCTCCTCTGTTTTGCACCACGGTGCTTTAACTCTCCAATTATTCTTCAATTTAAATGTGACACACAGCCTTTTTCATCCCCAAGCCCATCCGTGCACACCATCACGCTGTTACATTTACAAAAGCATAATTTTTTTTTAAAAGCTTTTATATTGCTGTTAACTGTAATTCATGATATTAAGCACAGGAAGGAAGGAATTCTTCCCTCTAAGAATTTTTTTTTTTATACATCTGCCCTTCTTTTAAGAATTGAATTAGGACCAGATAATGCACGATAAGTCTATTTTTGTTGTTCTCCATATTGCACGTGCTGCTGACCCCCAGACTATCACTGTCAGACACTTCCGTGATCCCGTGTTCCAGTCAACGGACTTGAACTGTTTCAACTTGACAGACCTTCCTGCCGACAGCCTTCTCAAACCCTGGGCCGCACGGGGCCGAGCTGGGACCGGGCGCCCAACCGACAGGGCGGCAAATCCCTCACCAGACGCAGCGAGCAAGATGCAGGCGACTGACAGATCCCCGAGGAGGCGCCGGCACAGCAGCAGGGCGGGAGCCCGAGACACCACCGGCACCAATTATGTTCCACCACCGCGAAGCTCGCAGTCACAGTTGGCTGGCACCACATCCCCGGCTCAGCCTGTCAGTCTGGGGGGTTACGGGGGCCCAGCCGGCACTTGGCACGGTCACCCTGCCGGGTCCAGTGTCCCAAGGGGCCACTGCTGCCTTTCACAAGAACAACAAAAACTAGAGACCCTCTCTTTTTCTTGAGCGCTGTCCGACCATTAGCTAGGGCACCACCCAAAAAAATAGGGTCCCGAGGACCTTTTCGACCAGTGTATTAGAGCAGCAGAGATCTGTAAAGGAATCGGGCGTTGCCGGTGACTGAGTGACACGTGTGTTTAGTCCCCGGAGACTGCCTTTAGGAGGAAGAGAAACGTAGTGAAATTGAGCCTAATTCCTTCACAGCTGCTGCTATAAAGATGGGAATGAGACACCCGCTGTTACCACGGCCCCCACTGCTGAGCCGCACGCCTCTGTGCCTTTTTTTTAAGGACACTGCATGGCAACCAGTGTCAAGTTGATTTCTGGAGGACCCAGCTGTGAGACGTGTGTTATGTCTTATTTTTTTTCCTTTTTTGGGGGGGGGGGTGAGGGTGTCAGAAGTGGGTTACAATGTGTCGACAGGACAGGCAGCGAGACGGCGTCGGGCGAGAAGCCGTGATCACAGGCTGGGGGGTCGAGATCCCAGAGAGGGAAATGTCGCCGTGCTCCTCTCAAGTGAGCTCAACATCCCGCTGCTCCTTTGAACAATAAACAAATGATAAAGAAGCCACTGCAGCTAAGAATAAAAACAGAAACGTGTGAGGTTTTCAAGCGGCTGTTAAAGGCCCCTGCTAAGCAATAAAATGACAAAGATAGTCGTGTTTTATACATATTTTAATAATGAAGTAAACAAAAAACACACAACCGATTATTACAGCAACAAAACTGAATAGATTCGTTTCAAATGGTCACCAGTCTTTAAACCAACGACCGGCTCTTCCCACGTCAGACAACATTTAAAACGGCTTCCCTAAGATTCAGTCTTCAAAGGCGTCTCAAGGTGCGTTACTAGTGTCACACTATCTGTCCACAGTGGAATCCACACGCCGTCATAATAATTGTTCAGTTCCTAATGTGATTTTTTTTTTTTTTTTTTTTTTTTTTA
>UFQX01000208.1:896982-907619 GCA_900497675.1 Arapaima gigas | reverse complement strand
TTTTATTTAAAGCAGGCCCAGTCGAGTTCAGCACTGATTCACAAGACGGAAAACAAAGAATAAAACTGTGTTACAACATGACTTTGGGAAACAAGTCGCCGGACAGATGGAGGGCATCTGCAGGGCAAGAGAAGTTCTCCTGAAATCATCACAAAAGTACTAAAGCCTTTCGTTTGCACCGGTTCTCACTGCAGGCCGACTACGGAGAACCCCGGCGACAGTCGCTTGGCAACCCAACTCCATCTCCTCCATGTTCCCTCACTCAAGTAAGACGCAGCATCGCATTATTCTCACGGTGCAGAACAAGGTGGTCTTCTGAAGCGCAAGCTTTGCTGGAAGCCTCTGCAGGGAGCACTTCCTCGCAAATATAGAGGAGGCAGCTGCCAGGAGCGCAGAAATTATATCCGAATTAGTTGGTTTGCAGGCTTACGCAGCGTGCGAAAAACAGATGGCCTCCTAATTCAATTACCAGCACAAATGACCGATAGCTTAACCGCAGCAGAGACCCGTGACCTTCACGATGCAAGCTGGCCCGGCCTCGGGGTTCTCTCTGCTTTTCATACCCCGGCTTTTTTTCTTTTTTTTTTGGAAAGCCCCCTTTTAAAATACGAATCACCTTGCTCATACATGCCTGCTGTGAGACATCCACTTTTTTCTAAGTTGCAGGCTTCATAAAGATGTGGTGGAATAAACTTCCTCCTTCGCTCAGTGCTGCACAATCCCTCAACATTCAAGAAGAGTCTCCGAACTCATCTCTTATTCCCCATTTCCCTTCGGAGGTCCTAAAATCTTGCTTAGTTCCTCACCGCCTGCTACCCATCATCTCTCTGCTTTCCAAATCGTATGTGACCTGAATGGGTAGCTGCTGGTATTTATGCACTATGACAACAGCTGTGATAAACAAATAAGCTGTGTGTCAATAGTCATGTGTATGAAATTAAGGCCTCTGGCTATTGTGGGATGTTCTTTTGTTTGCACTGGGCTGTACGTCACACTGAAGAAAAGCCTCAGTCAAACACATAAATGTAAAAGCAAGCTGGAGGAGTGCGCTATTCACCTACAGGTGCCCAGCTGACCACAGGTCTCCAGGTGAGCATCACGGGTGAGAGAATAGCAGTCATCTCAGCCACCCAAGCAAACGGGGGTCACTTGGTGTTGCAGGGACCTCCTCAGGACAGGTGGCGCAGGAGGTGTTCCAACCCAGTCCCTGCATATGGGGCGTGGGGCAGTTTGCTGATACATCAGTGGGATAGAGACCCTGTCTTTTCACAGGAAGGAACACACCAGTTTAAACGGGTATTGGCGTTTCTCATTACATGTTCCAACATGGCCCTTCATGCCCCTTTGACAAAGACTAATAATCGACATGCAGTGTTCGGTAAACAACTGTAACTGTGTAAGTAAGCACCTGAAAAAAATAAATAAAAACACTGCCAAAAAGTACATGCTGCAGTATTTATAGACCCTTCATCAAGCTGGGTAACAGATGCCTGAACCAAACCTCTGCACATTTTGTGGAGAGGGGAAAAAAAAAAACCCAACCACAGATACAACCACTGCTGGAACATAATCAGACTAATAGAGCAAAGATGAAAAGAAATACTCTGTGTGACGAAAGACCGAGTTTGAAGTAGAAAATTACTTAAACCGCATTTCAATATCATATTCTGTCCGATGTCTATGATTAAACACAGAAAGGGCCAGACTGCCGGTACTTATCAGAGGACCCCTGCAGCTGCACTTATGTGGTCCCAGCACACCACGAAAGACCCAGCACGTTTTCCACACCCCCCGCTGTCACGCGACGTCTGCATATCACGCTGCCAGAAACACGGGCACATAGCTGCTCTGTGCAAGTGCTGAGCGTTCAAATATAGTGGGTTTCAATCACCACTCCTGCTACAATACCAAGTTGGAACAGCAAAAATGTGTAAATCACTGTAACATTGCAAGTTTCCTTAGTTGAGGACATCTGCTAAATGAATGCATAGCAACAGATATAATGACAGGAACTGTAAAAATAGGAGGTGTGTGATATTCCCATGCCAATGCTGCGGGATGGGCAGGAAGCTGTTGCCTTTCCAGCTTTAGCTCGGGTTCAAATCCCAGCTCCTGCTCTAATAACATCCTTAATGATGGTGCTTACCCTGGATTGACGCCAAAAAAAAAAAAAAAAAAAACCAACTGTGTAAATGGGATAAATCACAGTAAGTAGTTTCATACATAAACCTAACATTTTAATATGCCTTGAAGTCATAAATTAATGACTAATATTAATGAATTAATGAATAATAATGTCAAATAATTATTAGATTAGGGTGCTAAACTGATAAAAACTCTCAAAATAGTGGCAAATCAGAAAATCAGTGTGATTTTCCAGAGCCCACAAAAGAGATGGGAGGCCACAGACACATTATTGCCTCCTCTGCCTTTTCTCTACACCACAATATATGTGAGAAATATAATCTATACCACATAACATAGCAAATACTTTCAGGATTCCCTGATACTGTCACAGTGCTGCAGCTGCTGCTATGACATTACCATGTTATTACCATGAAAATGACAGCTTACCAGAGTGCATTCACACCCGATGGGAAATGTCTGCGCCAAGTCTCTATAAAACGTGCTGAAGTCTGCAGGCATTATTTTAACGATAGCCAGTAATATCAGGTGGCATCATAAATGGAGGAAACGGTTCATCTTTCTGCCACCTTCTCGTGGCAGAGACTTCGAGCCATTTCTTCCCGTTCCTCTTTTGCGTGGTCTGATCTCTTTGAAACAAGTTCCGTCAGTGACAAACAGATCAGATGCGACAAATGTCACGATGAAATCAGCACAAGAGGGGCTGAGAAAAGTAAACATGCTTTGCAACTGCTTTGAAAATTCGGTGGAAAATTATTTTGCAGGGCGTCAGGATCACGACAACTAACAGCTAAACAGGTATCCTTTCAACCGTGCATTCAGGTGAGAAGACAGCACAAGGCCGCTGTGAGGTGTGGGCCTCACCGCTGTGTCCCATGACCCACAAGTGACCGTCACCAACGCCATACGCTCTGGATTGATTGATTGGTTTTCCTAATGGAGGACATATTTGGCCTGATGTGCTGTTTTAGGAGACGGCAGATTGTCCCACAACTGTAATCCGCTTGTGTGCGCTGTCCAGAAAGTTGTGTAACTCCTCCAAATGTCGACCCACTTTGTGATTACGGGTTGCCGCCTAAATGTACAAATAATATTAAATTCTGAATTAATTGTGGCAGAAAAAAAAAGAAACACATGCGTACGTAACAAATAAAGAGCGAATAATTAAGTCATCAGCACTGGGAAGCCGACAGCAGAAGTCTTCCCGCCTGAGAACATCCCATCAAAGCGACAAGCCGAATCGTATGACATCAATCCGTCAATCAACTAAATTTTATTTGATGCAGCACATTTTTTTTGCAGCACAGCCCTCCCTGGATACTTGAGGATGTACTGCCAGAAATCCGCTTCTCTGTCTCAGTGCCCGATCTCCTCGAATCGATTCGTCTGCGGTATGCCGCCCGCACGGCCGGTTCGGCACAGATTGCAATTTCTGGAAGGCCGTGCAGTGTGACCCCCCCGGTAACACGGCAGCAGCTGCTAAAGCCGGCGGGGCGGCGCGTTTAAAAATGCAAAGCGGTGGTTTTCCTGAAAAGGGCACTGATTAAACAGAAGGCTATTTTCACACGCGCCACACATACCAAGCGGCTTTCGGCACGCGTGGCTTTGGGGCCCTCAAGACGCCCCCCCACTACAAAATAAGTTTCCTGTCTTGGTTTCTGTGTGAACACTTCCAGGATTCAAAAGGGGGGGGGGGGGAGACGTGACGGTGATCAACAGTTATTGACCAGAATTGGGGTGATTGTTACTCCAGGAACAAAAGAGCTCTTGGAAAAAATAACATGGTTGGGGGCTATAATTTAGGCTGACTGTGGTCTCTGATCCATCCATGAGGGCAGATATAAAGACCAGGCTGCTACAGATGTCCAGAGGAGGATGGGCACTCGGTTATCGGGAGCCTAGAGTCATGCAGGTCCAATAGGAGGCTTGGAAAAGAAACACTGTCAACACGCACCTTGTAGGCAAATTCCGTAACATGTACCCCGTGTGGTTCTGATGCACAGCAGCATGGACAGAGCAGGCGGGAAAGAACACAGGCGTCACACATCAAGGTTGTTGGTTCAACTTGTAGGAATGGCCATAATATAGCACCCTTGAGCAAAGCAGTTCATCTAAACTCATACGGATGAAAGCAAGCAAAATAACAATAATAAATCACCCAGTAAATCACCCAACATTTTTCATTCACTCACAATGAGCACTTAGCTAGTTCAGGGTGACAGAAGCACAGCGCATGAGGCAGAGCACACATTGGATGGGACGCCCCTCCACTACAGGGCAACTACGCACTCATTCAACTGCACACACGAGAAGTCAGCAATCCACCTAAAACGTATGCATTTGGACTGTGGGAGGCAACCCTACTTCCCAAATACAGCAATAAAGGAAAATATTTTAAAGACAACACACGGATCGGGGCAAGAAATCTTCGATGCTCTTAAAGCTGTGGAATGACATCCAGACATTTCGCATTTCAAAGTTCAGAGTCCGTTCAAGGGGAACTAACTGCGGAGCTTATTATTTGGTCAACAGTACATGGGCATCACCCCCCCCCCCACACCTCACGAGTGGCGCTTGCTGCAGCAGCCGTTGTGCAAGGGGGACAATGAAACAGTAGCAAGAAGAAAACAATGGAGACAAACTTATCACTAAGTACCATGAAACTCTTTCTCCCCTGCAAAGCAAAGAATTTACCGTAATCGCTCTCCTGCACCAGACCCCCTGAAACCACAGCACCCTGGTTTCTGATTCTCTCCGCTTCCGTTTGTCACTTAACTTAACGCACACTTGGCTGGTGCTTACTTGTCGCCTGCTGCCTTGCATTTGCCTTGCCGAGGTTGCGGGTTCGAATCCAAGGTTAACACTGCAACTCAGCAAAAAGCAAGCAGGAAGTAAGAGCCAGAATCCACAGTGGGTCCAACTTTTCAGAGCGTCAGGGAACAGAGTCTAATCAAGAATATGAACATGCAACCTCACAGCATTTGAGACGTGGATTTGAATGCAGCTTGCTCTGCGCGGAGTTTGAATGTTCTCCTGTCTTTGGGTGGGTTTACTCCCACAGTCCCAAGACATGTGTTTCAGGTGCGACTCTACACGGTCCTTAGCGTTTGCAGGTATGTGTCACTTTACCCTGCTGTATAGATGGGGGACTGTAGCATATGTACCACTGTAAGTCACCTTGGATAAAAAGCGTTAATAAGAATGAAATCATCTTGCAGAAAACTTCTACAAAAGGTTCACATATATCATTTAATATTGAAGATGTCTTATTAACGAATAAATGTTCAGTTCACCTTCCATTTAGCAAACCTTGATTTTATGGATTTTGGACTTTATGGACCATGACAAAAAAATTCCCGGTGGGAAAGGGGGGGGGACAGATAACAAAAAAGCTTATTCTTAAGCATTATTTAGGGATTAGGCAAATTACATGTTCATCGCACATTACATTAGGGTTATTAAAGTGCGCTATTACTGAAACACACATCAATTTTCCAGACCTTCACCATAACCGGACACCCCCTACCCCTTGCAGTCTGGAAAATTGAGGAAAACACTGTACATGTGAATGTAAAATCAGCAGCAATATGTAAAATGCTGAAGCAACAGTTAAAGTGGGAAACACCTGTCAACATCTGCACGGGGGAGCTGGACGTCCCGTCTCCAAGCGTGAGACTGGAGTGACAGATTCCTGTCCTTGTGGCTGTACAGAGCCTAAAACGCAGAGACTTTCAAGCACTGCTTAAAAGGACCTAAAACATATTTCCAAGAGAAACAGAAGAATAATCCCTTAAGACGAGGTTTCTTTCACCTCAAAAACACATTTAAAAAGCGATTAATTACCGTTGAAAACTCCATATTCATTTTAAAACAAATAAGCCTTTGTATATTTATGCTTTTTCTCCTCATAACTTAAATAGAGCCCATAATGAGATGTGTTTAAAAAAAAAAAAACTGCTGAGGCCTCTGGAAAAAAGAGAAAGATATTTTTTGAATTATTTTCACACTCCTTTAAGTTGATGTGAATAAGGCAATGTTCACAATCAACTGTGGTTTATTCGCAATGAGACCTGAAATGCGTGGGACGTAGGTTTGTGTGTGACATGTCCGTAAATTGCTGAGAAGGGCTTGGCTTTGTATAAGCACTGTGTGTATCTCACTCTTTTAACCACATTTATTGCTAACAAGAAATTCAGAGGCATAGCTGTGCGTTAATGTACACACAACAATCCTACTCAGGATGGAGTATAATGGACCAGCGGAGCTGTCCATTAACACAGGTGCAGTAAAAGGCTGCGCAGAATAAAAAGGTGACAAGCAGCTGTTTAACAGGCAGAAAGAGTAAACGTAAAGGCCGTAATTCTTGGAGGTGGACGCCGACGTGGAATCGCGGCCACGGGGACATAACATTAGGAGATGTTTAAAAAGAGACGCAGTGCAAAACAATGGTTGTTCGCAATGTTTTCACCCGACAACTCCGAACCGTCGCCAGATTGATGGAGACTGAAACCATCCTCTCGCAACCAGGCCTCAGCAATCAGTCCAACAAACTGGAACAAAACAAACGTCAACAGAAGGGGGGGGGAAAAGAAGAAAACTACTTATCGCTGGCACTGGTAGAAATGTTACTGAACCATATATTAGACCATATATAATGCATTTTCTTATCACTTCCCAATTTATTTGCATTTCAGCTGCTGCGTGTCACAGTCTAGTAATCTCCAAACAGATTTTCCATCCAATTTCGGCTGTAGCAGACCTTCTTCATCATCACGAAAGGGTTCAGTTCAAAATGCTAGGGAATGTGTTTTATTGAAGCCGACATGTTCGATTTTTTTCTAAGTCCCGCATTACTGGAATAAATAAAACTTTTTTCATGTATATTAATAATAATTTTCCTAAGGAGCGTGGACCATGTTTTGCTTCAGGTTGCTATTTTTTTTTTCCCTCAGATGAAAACCCACAAAGCACAAAAACAGAAAAGCTTTTATTTCCAAACGTCAGAGACCAGCACATCTAGGTATTGATTAGATGTGAGAAATGAGAGAGAGAGAACAAGATTATTTTGAAGTGCTGGAAGATTTTAGAGTCTGAAGGAGGAGGGGTGGAAAAAAAACTCAGCATTTTAATGAAAAATCTGAATGCTGGGATATAAAAAGGCAATAATAACTGAACAGAATATTGATTGAGGTTTCAGAGAGGTCCAGTTCATATATACCTGTGGTCAAAAGTGGCAAGACAAGATCCACCTGGAACACGGGGCATTAAGCTCTCTCTGAATGTGAGAAATTCTCAGCAATCAGCACAAGCAGCCCGACAGAAACTGCGGAAAAATTCAGATCTAAGTTCAAGTTTCTACAGGACCTGTCAACACACAAAACAAGATATCTGGAAACACCTGTATGGGATAAACTGAACGGAAAATTGACGTTAAAGCAATTCAGTTGTGTCACGTCTCTGGGAAACTGCCAAAGAAGAGTTGAGAAATCACGGTGGCTTGTTTCCTCATCGCACTTGCTCACCAAATACGAAAAGTAGATCTGTTTGGTGGAAATTAGTTTTCACTGGTACCATACTACCAACAGCCCTTGCTGAGTTATTTCTCCATAAGTTTTGTAGAGTATGTTGCTAAAGCCCAGGGGTGTAGATCATCATACCCCAAAGAAGTAGAAAGTTAGCCTCAAAGAGGTGGCATTTCTCAATAAATCAAGTTGGCAAAAGCAAAAATATTGGGTAATGATGACAGCGTTCATAAATCAAGGACTTTCAAGGAGACCCTGTTCAACAGTGTTGGTCCAAAACAAAGGGAATCTCAAAAACATCTCGCAGAGGGGTAATGTGCTTAGTGGGCAAGCTTTTGCAAACATTAGCACAATTAAACAAGACCATCCAGTACAGTCAAAGGATCAGTCAGTATCATCTGTACTGAGACAATAATCAACATTATGTCAGTTAACTTTGACACCAGGTTATTCCCCTTGGTAAATTACCACCACGCGGCACTTAGCAAAGTCAAACTTTCACATTTCTAGAATGTGGACCATTTATTAGCAGCAAACCAACAACATTCATCCTGAGCGGCAGGTCGCAGATTAGCAACGTGTGTATAGACAGGATTACTGCGGTATTAATCTCCAGGAGCGCCACAGGACCCAATCCATACCCATTGTTCCAATTATGTTATCTGAAAGGACCAGATCAACACGACTGCACAGGAGTCCGTCTTGACCACCGGACACCGTCGCACGCAACAGTCCTTCGACAAAAGATCGCCGGCCGCAAATGGGAACTTGCTCTCTTTGAAGATGCCCAGGGAAACACACCGGTGGGTTTCAGCAGCACCGTGAGGATTAAGGGTGACTATAATTAACAGCGACAAATGTGCCTGCGCCCCACTGAAGGTATCACAGTTGTGTGGGGGTTTCTCCAAACTGTCCCTAACTGTAGCAGAAGCACCAACATTAAACATAACTGCTGCAAACGTGAGGGTTACTGACTCCATGCTCAGTGAAGAAAGGTCACTGGACCATACGTGTTCCCTTATTAAATCATGAAAAATGGACAACAATGCTGGCAAGACTGGACCGGGTTTTATTAAATAGATCATCCCACTAATTAGACTACGTGTCACTCAAACATCCTCTGTAAGCGGAACACTCACGCACAAGGAGATATTTGGTACTGGACACGTGCAACGGTTACCTAAATCAAAACTCTTATCTCACAAACAGGAGCGATTGTGCAGAGCAGAAAATTTACAGTTCAATCCAAGCTTTACTGCACTTTGACAGCATTTCATCAGCACCTGTTTCTGGATTTTTTTTTCCCCCAGCAGAAGCAGCACTAGTGTCAAGTTTTGAACAGCATTCAAAGATGAGCAGAAAAGGTAAAACTAATGGTACCAAGCACTTCAAAAAATATACTAATAAACTGTCAACAACCATATGCAGTGCAAGTCATAAGTTTGAGTATACTTGCTGAAAGATAGTTTTTTTTTTTTCCATAAATTAATATTTTACCTTCAGGTTATTATTCAGTATTATCTTTCACTTTTCTTTTCCAGCTGGCTCTTGTACAACTTTGACATGTTTTGGTTTGGTATTTTGATGAAGAACGAAGGTCTCCAACCAGCCGTGATGTAAGCCATAGTGTCCATGTTGGTTGAGATCACGGTGGACTTGAACATAGTAAAGATCTGTGACCACTGGAGCTCAACAGAATGATGATACCTCCAACTTGGACAGAGGGAACCACACAGTCAAAAATTCTGCCCTCTCCTTTTTCTTGGTTACTGCCAGATTCACATTTAGTCTCATCCATCCATAACACCAACGTCCACTCCTTAAATGTCCCGCTTTTATGTTTTTTTTTGGCCCAGGAAAGTGTGAATTCAAGCAGACACTCAGGTTTCGACTGGGAACGAATACAACACAATAAGACATGCAAGTCCTAATTGTTTGTACTGCTCAGCCTATTGTAGATCACCTACTGAGTCAAGAGGGGGTTTGGAAAGCCACGTGACCGCTGTACAATTAGATCAGGCTCGACAAACATATTTTCCCTAATTGTGGAAGTGCGGAGGATAGGCAGGCCTTGGACCCCCAGAGGTTTTTCCCCTGTACCAGACTTAGGAGTTTTGTTTTCATTCCACTGCTGCCTTACTGCTTCTCCCAAATTTGTTTCAAACCAACTATCCTTGCTGCTAATTGTTTCATTTCTCTCTATTTTATTTGAATTATTCTTCATTAAGCACTCAAGCAATTCTGTTGGGAAAAGCACTCTGTGAAAATGAGCTAAACTGATTTGAATTAATAAAAAACATAGAGTGGAACTGTCCTCCATACAGATCTGAAGCAAAGCGTGCACCTGCAGAGTACCACAGTATCGGCAGCGACCTCTCATCCTGCTATTTCTAACAGGGAAATTTCAGAGAGAGAGAGAGAGAGAGAGAGAGAGAGAGAGAGATGCAACTGAAACAGATTGAGATGCGAATCACAGAGAGGGCGAGAGCAAGCGGAGGAAGTGCATTGAACCACCCAGCAATGCTAATCGATACTGCCATGCAAGATGAAACAACACATGGAATTACGGCCGTGGACTTGGTTTACAACAATCAAGCAACGCTGCGGGTACCTACGACTGTCAAACAGACCTTCGCCAGTATTTTATTGGATTAAAAATGTGCTCTGTGCTGTCATGTACTGCTCTATTACTAACTGATGAGCAAACAGGATGAGGGCATCAGAGCCACCTTCTTTGTTTAATACTTTGCACATTTAAAGCATGATAATTGAATAAGGAAAAAACAGCAGTTCAACATCTCTATTTTTCGACCTTGACACTGGAGTGCACAATTTTTGCTTCAAACCTCTAACTGGCAAATGGCCTCATTTTTTTTTCCAGTGTCTTTGGAGTGATACAAGTCGTAAATTTCAATTAACATTCAATTCTCCAACCCCCCCCCCCCCCCCCCCCCCCCCCCCCCCCCCCCC
>UFQX01000208.1:852249-896953 GCA_900497675.1 Arapaima gigas | reverse complement strand
CCCCCCCCCCCCCCCCCCCTCCCCCCAGCAGTCGTGTTTTCGTAAATAGTCACCTACACACATTTACCGCTGCACAAACCGTCTCAAACCAACACAAACACTTCCACCTACAGATGGTTATTAAGCCCCATCATTTTGCAAAAATCACTTCCTCCATAGTCACCACACACATTATAGCAGCTGTTGCCTTGACCAACCCTGATACGGGAGAGCAAATGCAGATTTGGGAACAAAATAATAATAAAAAAAAACCCTCCCACCTTGAGCACCCTTCGGCTAGAATTTTAAGCAGGACTAAAGATTAAAGCGGACTCATCCTGCTCCCCACTAATCGTGCAGTTCCCAATTACAGTCGCTGGGCCTCGAAGGGAAACTGCAGTTTAGTCACGCTGAGCGGAGATTGTGTGGCGTGTGTGTAGGGGGTTAAGGTGAACGCACCTGTCTCTAACTTCCGCTGTGTGTGGCCATTCTTTCAGGCCGAAGGCTCCCAACAGCAAAGCAATTGGAAGGCCAAGGAGCCGTGTGATTCAGGTGGGCCGCGATCCTATTCGACGTGAAGCTGCCTCACACCTTGTACTTCCAGGACGGACTCTGGGCCACTATTACCCTGCACTGGACAAGCAGTTATATAATGCATGGATGAATACACCATAACCATGACTCAAGAATGGCACTCGGCTTCATCGATATTCTCAAATCTTGCAGAGAACTTAAGGACCCTGGGACAGAAACACCAAGAATATGTCAGGTAAAAATAGGTCCAGCAATTTCAGGTCAATATCCAACTTGCTGACTTGTTCCCAGAGGCGTACATCATTTGACATCAGTGTTTACCTTTTATCAGCTATTTCGGCCCAAATCAAATTCCACACCATCCCATGAACCCATATGGACCATATGCTGCCTAGTCCAAGGCATCAAAAAAAATAAATAAATAAAAATAAAAAAAGGTAAATAAAATAAAGCAAGAAAGAGAGGCAGTATGAGCATCACAGACTGCTCATTATGCAAAATCTCTCCCCCTTTTTTAATTAGGAACCGCGGATAAACATAGTCTGTGACCCGGCTGCACAGCCTGGGCCCCTGGGCTGCTTGTGCATGCAAGAGATCAGACTGATCCGAGAGAAAAAGCCCCGACCTCACCGATGCCGCTCCCTCGTCGCTTTCGCGCTTAAAGGGAAAAAAGGGTGATGGTTGGTGGGGGGTGGAGGTGGAAGGGGAATTTTGCCTCGGTTTCCCTCTGGCCAGCTGTTGGAAGTATTTAAGCAGCACGCATTAGCATTTATCAAAGAGAGCTTGTTGTGGCGCAATATTGTAGGTGCCAGAAATAGACCGAATGGAGGACTGAATGCATGCAAGTTTTATTAAAACCAACCCCCAGCGTTTGGTGGTGGTGTCTCAGCGTTGGTGGGTGGTCCAGGGAACCCACCGCGGGGTTCTGGGGAATTGCCACTATCAAACAGGGGTAAAATAAAGCCTTCTGTACCCGAGGAACTCACTTTCTCAACTTCACAACGCCTTGCTGCTTCAACCACTCCTCCGCAGGACTGAGGAGGTCCCCTGGGAACAGAAGAGAGACAAACCTGAGGTCTGAATGTCAATTGGCACCAGCAGGGTGGGCTGTGCAAGACTGTTGCTCCTGAAGGAGCCTGGGAAGGGATTCGCCTGTTTACTGCCCCACACAGCCAGCTAATGAGGAGCAGAGGGTGAGGGTGGAGGGTCTACCTACAATTCCCCAGGTCTGAGAGGTCATCTGGGACCCCGTGGGAAATTACAGGTTACCATGAGCTAAGAAAGTAGGAGGGGAAAAAAACTCAATAAAGATAAAAAAAAAAAAAAAGTCTGAAAATGTAATGCTGCATCAACCTGAACAAACCTGGGGATAACGATTAAAGAAAAACCATCCCTGGTCAAAATGTTCAAAAAAAAAAAGGAATGAAAAAACTATGCAGTCTTTCATTTTGTGAAACAAGTAAGACAGTGATGGCTCTTTACCCCACAATACACAGATTCCCCTCCAGAAACAGATGCACTGAAGATCGCTCTTCCTTCACACAATAAGTCCTGCTTCATTAAAGCAGAATCTCATTCACCATCAACCTAGAATCCCAGAAGTCATTTGATCTGAGCGAGAAAAGCGATTCCATTACATTTTGGGGGTTATCTTAATACACTGGCTTGTCTCCCCGAACTGTGTTGCGTGTTATTAAAAAGCAAAACACTGATACTGTTGCAATGCTACCCCTGGATTATCGGCAATGGATCTCGGCACAAAAAGCAATTAGCAAAGTAAATATATTCTACAGTCCTTTATTTAATTCGTTTCCCTGCTATTGGTTTCAACTGCCTCCTCCTTGTTTTTAATTAATCATTTTCGGAGGAAGGTTGGTCCCAAAAGCCCTCGGACTCACGTTACCAGCAGTGTGGGAAGGCAGAGCAGGTGGACCACCCGGAAAGGGCTCACACGAAACAGTCGAACCGTGTCCCCATTTCTACTCAGCTATCCAATAAAAGGTGTATATGCGATTTTGTATTTTCATAAAAATGCCAAATAAAGTGCACTGGGTAGTGAGGCAGTTTGCATCACGTGTGCCCATCTGCTGCGTGCCAGGGCCCCAGAATGCAGTGGAGTATTTGGTAAAAACAACGTTCAAGCACATTAACACATTAAACGCAGTGGGCGAGGGGATCCATCAAGATTTTTTTGCAACCCCCCACAGCCTTCTCTCCCCACCAGACGAATGGAAGATGCCACAGAAACCAGCTCCCTCTGGCATTAAGCGGATCCCCGCCGGGACCTGCGAGGAGTGTACTTTGACTGCATTATCACTCCAATATGTTCTTAATCGAAGGCATGCTGGGAGCCAACGTGCACTGCAATGACAGCCGAGAAGCTGCGCGAGCCATGCGGATGTTCTGCAGCGTGCTTTAGGTGGAGCTATGCAACATATACACCCACTTTCCCGTCTTCCTGTCAATCTGCTGAGTGATAAGGTTTGGTCCAGTTTCCACATCGAATATCTACACATGTGACAAAGCATATTGGTGCGTGTCTGTGCGAGAGCTTGAGTTGAGTAAGACAAAACAATGTCCTCGCTGCCAAGAGTCAACTTCCACCTTCACCCCCCCCACCATTCATCCAGCCCCCTGCAGCCATCATACTTCCCTCCTTGGTAACCGTGGAGCAGCCAGCATCAATCTCTGGGCAGCCTTCACTCGTTTTTCTAGCGCAGCAAACTGACAGAGAGCCTGTCAGAGAGCTCACAAAATTGACCCACCGTGTCCGAGTCGACGATAAAGAGGGTGACTGATAGAGAAACCAGGATGGCAGGCTTGTAAGGACATGAGTAACACACCCCTTGAACAACGGCCGTGTACAACACGCAACAATCCACTGACAGACCTTTTGTTTCCAAGTAAAAAAAAATTTTAAACAAAAATACAATAAATAAGAAAAAATAATAAGAATGCAAATACACAAATAATTCCTACTCTGTGCAGCATTTCAAAGGGACTCCTTTAAACAGCAGCAGTAGCATAATGAAACTGGACCCTTTGGTGCATCACTGTAAATCTCACAGGACGCTATAAAGACAACACGGGGCGGATAGCCAGGTCATCACGGATCGGGCTGTCTCCTGTCACGCCTATTGTGATAAAACACGTCAGACACCAGGCATACCCTACAACAGGTCATGTGTCCCTTTCACATTATGAACATCATGTTGTTGTGCACCAAAGCTTCATCTAGCCGCCCATCAGCCATTTGCCCAGGGCAGGGTCACAGTGGTCCAGAGCACATCCTGGAAGTAGAAGACATGAGGCACCTATGGCCAAATGCCGTTACGTATCCCAAAGCTCCACAGACAAGAGAACCAGTGAATCTGCCTTGGTTTCCTCTTGACCCGTAAAATCATACCCCGTCAGAAAGCTCAATTATCCCCCTCTGGTGCACTGAGTTACATACAGCAGCAAAGTGGCAGCTAAAGTATTTTGGCTGAACAATATTTGCTGCAATACAGGGAAATCATCTGACAGCTGTATTCTACGGCCCCGGCTGAGGGCCACTCAGCTGACAGACTGCTACCCAACTCACACCGCTGTATATCGACACAGCGTTATGCAAATTAATTCGATGTTAAACATTCAATAAATAGTCAAAGAGGAAAGGACAAACATCATAGACACACCAGCTAGCACAACTGTTGCACAAGCAGAGACCACAAGGGGTAGTTGCTGTACTTGGACTTGGTGTGTCCGAGCATGGTTCATCCCTATGACCATACTGGGGGGGCGAGGGGTGGGGTTCACGATAATCTGGGGCGCATCTCACTGACACTTCAACTCTGCCTATGGGATCATGTGTCTCTGGGCATCTGTTCAGTATAGTCGGGGTGGTCCGAAGTCTACGCTGGAAACGCAGGGTGAGAGATAGGGTACAAAACCAGCATGTACACTCGCATACACAACACAGTATTTTGTCAAGAACATCCCGTAACAATGATCGAGGTGTGTCATCTATTCGAGCATATCACACCCAAAACAAAACACCCCCAGTGTACTCCCCTACTTGGACTGTAGATCACAAGCAGCTCAGACCCCTGCGCAGAACGGGGCAGCAGGTTGCACAGAGCACAGATTAGTGCCGTTGCCTGGTAATCAGACATCCCGGGTTTTGAGGATCTTCTCCTGCTGTAGTTACCTGGGAAAAGGTACTTACCCTGAATCAATACAGTAAAAAAAAAAAAAAAAAAACCATCTGTATAAATGAGTAAATCATTTTCACTCTGGGGAAAAATGCATTAGTCATAAATTAATAAACGTAAACATCATGCAAGTGGTTACTGTCATCCACCATTAAGCAAATCCCTTTCTTATGCTTTAAGCACAATTAAGGCTACAATTCCTGAACATCGTCAGCTGCCTTGGACAAAGTTGCACACTAAATAATCATTAACAATAATAATAATAATTCCTAGAAGCCGACTATTTGTCCCATGTGGATGACGTCCCGAATCATGATGTGGTGGAGCCGCGACAAGCTGGCAGTCCTGATGACGCAGCACTGGGACCAGGGAGGAAGGCGTGACCGTGCTGCATTCTGATGAGAAAACCTTGACACCCTGTTCACAGAATGGAAGGAAACGCAGTTGCCCACAGCAGAACATCACAGCTGGAAGCGTAACATTAAAAACATCAGATAGCACTTTTATTTTTTCTTATTTTGCTTTTCTTACAGAAATAGTTTGGATTTTCTGAACATTAAAACGTGTTCATTTCCTTTCCCCCCCACTTCAAACCACAAAAGTCTTTTGATCTCACAAAAAATGCTTTTTCTATATTTCTGAATTTAATTTTCACCAATGTTTATACAAACGCCTATGAAAAAAAGGGGCTTTTCTCTTTTCTTTCGGAATCAAAAAGGAAAAAATAGAAACAAAAACAAAAGCACAAAGAAACCACATGCCTGGTTCGACCTGACAGCGCACTGCTATTGTTGGTTTCACACTCCAAACTGAGTTTCACGTTTTATTTAATTACTTTTTACCCTCCCCAACTACGTTCTCACGGTTTTAAGGATTTCGCAAGGAAGTCTCAGATTTTAAGACACAAGTGCTACGAGCAGTAAGAGTCAAACACAAAGTGTGACATAAATATTTTACATGTCTCCGCCCTTCTCTGTCCTCTGCTGACTTGTTAGATGGTCTCTTGACTTCACTTTTGAAGGAGCATCAGGGCTTGGAATCCATTTCTTCTATGAGGTCTTTACTCTGTCTAAACGTTTCCTGCGTTTACTGTGTGTGCACAAGTAGAAAGGGAACACCGCAGGTGACAAGAGGTCCGATGTAAATGACAGTCAGCCGTTTCCACAGCGTAACTGACTGTCACGTATTCTAGAACTTTTTTCATTCAAAGATGCTTTAAAAACCAGTCACTACGGAGTTCCTTCCTGCTGTTTTCCTTAACAGCAGACTCATCTCAAGCTTCAGACTGCCGCTTCCCTAGTTGCAGCTCATCAAAAGGTCTCAGTTTTCCAACCGTTTCCACTGTGTACCAAAAGAAAATGGTTTTCATAAACCGCGAGAGGTGCTTCAGAACACAAAAACACAGAGGGGCTCAGGGTCTTGAAGTCCTTGAAAAGCTTCATGTTTGACAAGTTTCTTTTCTCCTCCCTGTCTTGTTCGCTGTCCTTCCATCCATGTTGTTAAGAGTTACAGGAAGCCAGTCCACCATGCTCTTCATTGGCCACGCCTCCTAGGCTCAAGAGCCACGGGCTGAGACAACGCCCATCACCAGCCTTGAGCCAATGAAGAGCCGGGGCACGGGAAAGTCTGGCTTGTCAGGTCATCGACTGCACCTTGGACCGCCGAGAGACCGAGTACGGCAGCTTCGCCTGGGCAGGGAGCAGGACAAAGGGGATGCGTAACGCTGGGGCCTGCACTGGACAAGCAGGGGACGGGGGGGCGTGGAGCGGAGGAGGACAGGTTCTGGTCCTGGCCCGGCCACTATGACTGTTTTAGCCGCTTGCGAGGCGGACCCAGGAAAGGGCACTGCGCGGAGGCCAGCGAGCGATACGCCTCGGCCACCAGGTGAGGGTGCGAGGCCACCATGGACTTCCAGCCAGAGGTCTCCATCACATCTGACGCGTGGCTGAAACACAGAAAAAAGACAGAGGGAGACGGCTAACTGGCGGCACATACACATAGGAGCTAAAAGGCCTGACTTGTTGGTCCAATGGGTGCTACTAGTGGCACGCCTTACAAAAACATGCAGAAATGGAATAACTGCCTTCAATATTCTCCATTTAGGGGAGAAAAACGGAGGACTCTGTCGGACATGGTCCAGGTGACCAGCACCACCCCCGAAACCCGCAGCAGAGAAGTACATGAGGCACACACAGCCAGAGTCAGACTACAGCTAGTCTGGCCAGACTGACCCCGTGTGCGTGCGCGTGCGCGCGTACGCACACAATCAAACTGCAAGTCTGCTAAAGACCGCTTGACTCCTGTTTCCCCACTCCCCTCTCAGTGAACATCATTACCAGATACTAATGGGTGCCTTGCGGTTCTGTCCCTCGACCCTCCTGCACCTCCCGGAGACCCTGCCGTGAGTCAGCGGAGCCATGCAGACCCCCTCAGCCTCAACACAAAGCCCTGGAGGGTATTCTGCTGTACTCTTTCACTCCAGGGCTGTAAATAGCCTTTAATGACATTTCACACATGGCAGTGGCAATAAGGGGACATGTGCGAGACTGTGTGAGTGTGTTTGCGTGTGAGCCCTGCCTTGTTGCCGAGCTCCAGCAAAGCTCGGACATAGCTGTATGCACTACGGGTACGTATGTCCGGTTCCAGACAAAGACGTCAATCCCTGCTGGTACTGAGGGGCCCCATCTTCCTGTCACTAATACACTCATCTAATATTACCAAATTTATCTACACACCCAGATGATCTACTGCCCACTTTCCCATATCTAATATAAACATACGTCCAGGCGATTACCCATAACACCGTATCTAACACACTGAGGCAATTTGTGTGCATGTGAACATGAGCGATGCTGTGACTGTCACCCCTGCACAATCCAAAATGTACACTGCCCTATCCTACACTGCCCCCTACCCCAAACGGAGCTACACGGCCATCAGTCACGCGGTCACGAAGCCAATTCCGCCGCATCCAGACAGCACGGCACAGCGGCAGCCACAGAAAACGTCGGCGAGGAGGAGGGATAATAAATAAATAAAACACAAACACGGATCGCTCCTGAGCGCCTATTTGTAACGTGCCGCGCAATGCTATGGCACTGGAGCGCATCTCCTGGCCTCGATATTGTCTGGCGGCACGACTCTACTGGTGTCGGCTGCACTCAGCTGCCACGGGCAACAAATCTGCCTGTCTGAGGGCCCACCTGAGAACCGCCATGGGTTATTAAAACACAACCTGAACTGCTGTGGGGGCTGGGGTCGTACAGAATAAATGACGCTCAAAGCTATTTGCACTAACCTTTTCCAGGACTCTTAAATCTTGTGGTGCTGCACTACAGCAGACAGACACCAAGCAGTGATGGATGTTGAGAGGACATGGACGCCTTTTACAAGGAGCTCAATTTAAGAGCAGAGGCTGAACGAATGACGCTGTTCGGTTTGTTTTCACATGCACCGTTTTCCTACGACTAAACAAGCTGTCCCACAGCACAGTAAAAATAAAACACTAAATTCTTTAGCCCCTTCCCCACACCCACGGCCCAAACGGAAAGGCCCCCCCGCCTGCCTCGAAATGCTGCTGGTGCTGCAGCGCGGTAAGCAGCAGCTTGATTGATTTCTTATCTGAATGATTCCCAGCATCGTAAAAGCCATTAACATCAAAAAAGGTCACAGAAAATATATCAGGCAAATTACTGCCTTGGCAAAAGGGCTCAATTAAACAGCAGCGAGAGCAGCCAAAGTTGCACCCCACCGTGATGGAGCACAGGACTAGGCCTCACTTCCATCCACATTAAAAGGCAGGTGAACATCGGAATGATATTGATTTTGATCTTCATCAATTTTATGGGTCTTTGGGTCAATTGAGGGGTCAAAATCAAGAGGGGTGGGGCAAAACCCAAGGGGTGTGGTTAAGTAGAGTTTTGGGTGGGGCTTAGTTGACCATGAAATCTCAGATTCCATAATTATGAAGCAACAATTACGCTCCTAAACAACAGTATGCCTTTAATATTGAGAAAGTGGATCTTTGTTATAACATCTCTTATTAATTTTTTCTTCCTTCTGGCATTTTGATGAAGGATTCTCATCTCAAGGGGAAAATGCTATTCTCTGCACTTTTAGTTTTTTTCCCCTTTTTTCAGGCCAACTGCAGAGATTAATCAAGCCCAAAGTCGGTTCGATGCTGTTCCTCCCCCTCAGACAGGGTGCAGTGCTCTGCTAGTGCTGTGCGCCGACCGTAAACTGGGTCAGGGAGGAGAAACCCCCAACCCCCGAGCAGAACACCATCATAAACCCAGCTTTTTCAACACCTAGCATTTAGTGCATCCAATCTCATCACTCGGTGGAAACAGTGCACCCACAGCTGTGTTTATATGAGCCTTTGGAGTGAGTCGGGAAGGGCAGCCATGCTAACCGCAACTCTGGAACAGGCCGGCGGGACTAGTCCCGGCTTGAGAACTCGCGCCTGCTGTTGCGCCGCATTGCATTCGGAGCCCATTAAAGCCAGTGTGTGGTGTGTGTTCCACATTAAAGCAAAACCCTGAGACATAGCAGCACTTTCAGCTCTGCGCAGAATGGCGGGATCGCTCTCATTCATGGTCCCCCCCCCCCCCCCTAACTCCAACCCCCCTGCACAAATGAAAACCAATCTCCCTGTGACTACAGTGGCCATCGCAATCTACCCTCGGCCTGTAAACCCCCTCCCGTCGTTGCTTCCTCCATCACTCCGTCATGTTTACAGAGGCGGGGGTTAGGTGTCAACAAAGTGTAAGGAACCAGAGGGCTGGGGGAGGGAGCCTGTGCTATATTGGTTTCAGCGAGGGGTGTGCTTTCTATATCGTTTTTCTTTATTGATTCTACCCCCCCCCTCCCCAGAGGGGGGGTTGATAGAGCTTTGTGGCTAGGTGTCCCTGGGGGCCAATTCCCCCACAACCAAACAATATTGCCACAAATTAAGCTGTCATAACGCTGAGGCTGCAATTAATGACAGGGTGAGGGTCTGTGTTGTACAACTATTTTCAGCCCCCTTAAGGTCTTGCTCATTGCCAGTCTCATTGTAGGAGCAAGACAAGTGTATTGTGGAACTGAGGAATGATGCGAGAGCCAAACCCACTATGCGGAGAGATGTCTAGCTAGTTTTGCTCCAAATAGGATTTCTACCAGAAACATTGAGAAACAAAGGTTTGGATGCACCTTCAGCGGATGTTAGAATGCAGCTTTCGAAATGATGGCCACGTTCTTGTTTTTCCAGCACCTTTTCTATTAGCTGAATTACTGAACTAATAATTTGTATGGAACCTCACCGCCTTACCTGATGTTTCAGGTGTAAATGAGCTGCCAATTAAAATGTGTCTTCTAAAACCTACAGGATTCACGGCTCCTGGTTTTGTGTGGGGCTTCATTCCGGATTCTTTCAGCCTGGTTCTTCAGCTAATGGTTCTAGTCTGGTTCTCACATCTCTCATCAACACTGCACTTCATTTTTTGTCTACTAGTTTGTTTGAACCTGAGCGTTTGTAGACAATCCAACTGATCTTAGTACTGCTTCTCAAAAGAATAAATTTGCAATTAACATCCAAGAGATTCCACTTAATTAGGATGCTTCTCTATCCAGCTGATAATAAATGGGGGGAAAATGCGACCATTATGATTCAGTTCATTTAAGGTCTAACAGCAGCTGTGTGGGGTACTATGCAAATCACTCGAGGGTTCATCCTCCAAAGTTTGCCATCCATATCAAGAAATTTATCATCCAGTTTGTCAACGGCTTTACTTAATGGGTCAGGAAACAGCTTCATACATTGGGCCACATTTCCTGCAAAATCAGGCACAAAAGGGGGTGCTGAAGCGCCTTTGGAGCTTTTGCGAAGCCTCGGTCAATGTGCCTTAGAATAAGGAGGAGGAAGTGGTGGCAAATATGTAGACTCCTATCGTTTCGTTGCAATGGCTTTAAAATTGTGAAGGAAAAAAACTTCTGATGGGATATAAAAAAATATTAAGCTGCTTCCAATAAACCAAAGTAATTTTTTAAAAATGTGAGCAGCCAGCTGTGTAAGTGTTTTTCCATTTCACAGAGTCTGATTTTATGTCAAGGACCGAATGTATTGTCTAGAATTGGAAAAGCAGCTGTTTCTCTTCCATTTCAAAGAGCATATAGACCACTGCTAACTCCACAACTTGGTAATAAGGGGGAGAATCACACTCACTCTTTGCTAGCAAGCCAAGTTAAGGGTTGAAGCTACATCACTCACTAGTTGATGAAGTCGACAGCTTGCGTCTTGAGCTGGTCAGCACTGTGCAGGTCAGCTAAGATGAGGATTTCTGCTGCATTCTCCACAGACAGGCTGGTGCACAGGGCATCCTCGCACATGACCTTCAGACGCTCCAGAGCATACTGTTGAGTGGTAAAAAGGGGGAACAAGTGGACTCAGGGAATGTAACAGTAAAGAGGGATGTAGAGAGGAATGTAGGAGACAAGAGGACAGGGCAGTAGAGTAGTGGAGAGAATTGGAGGCAATGAGAATAGGACAGTAGGGGAAGTTCAGAGGAATTGAGAGACAATCAACAGTAGATGGCACAGCACCCAGAATGAAAGACACCAGGGAAAGGAGAGATCAGTACAGAAGAGCAAAATAAATCAGAGAAAACAGTTAAGCATCAGTCAATAATGATACAGTTCACACAGTACTGTCCCACTGTTTGCCTTTTTTGGTATTCAAAGGTTTTATAACAAGGGTGGCATCACCAACATCACCGTCATTTCAGCCTCCACTGGTAGCAGAGCTCGGATTTATGCTTGCTCAGGCTACGTGAATGTAAAAGCCCAACGGTTCTGTTGTGATTTATCAGCCAAAGCAGATGGGGAGAGGAATGGCCTCGAGTTGAACGAGCAACGCTCAGCCTTGACCGTCCATTATCCGCTCCCCTTGTATACCGTCCCTGGGGGTACGCGAGGCGATATAAGTAGCCAGAGAGAGTAAAATGAAAACAACCCGACAGACAAACAAAGAAGTGTAAAGGTGACAGTGGATTTGTGCTGACGAACGCTCTCCAATAGGGATAGAAAGCTTTTAAAAGTATGAGGCGGGTATTGCACAAGTGCAACAAAAGATATTCCCCTTTAATAGAATCGCCACAAGACTACAGGTTATATGGTCTGTGCCAGCAATTCTTGCAGAGAGAGATTCTTCTCGCAAAATACATATAGTGTTAGTACAGTAAGGTTATCAGCAACCTTGACAAAAGTATTACAGCTTTGTTCAAAAAGGAGGAGGTAAAAAAGGGGCCCACCTTTAAACTTGTGAGCATATTCAATGTTTCTGAGGCATGTGCACATACATATCATAATTGGTGCCATTCTGTATGTGAGGCATCACTGTTGCCGGTGCTGTGCCTGCACAAGTGCATTGTGCCATTTGTTTATGACCCATCAATTTCTCACCTTGTCAGCAGCAGCCAGCAGATCGTCGGCCATCTTGTCCAAGTTGGGTGCCTTGCCCGTGTAAATGAAGCACATCATTTCCTTGAAGACCTCTGGCTCCACGTCATTGATCTCCACACGGTTCTAAGAGACAATTTCATGGAGAAGTGAGATGCAGCAAAAAGGAGTTAATCTAAAAACATCTTTTTGTGCTTTTAACATCATTTCTGGTCTCTTTAGAGAACGTTACATGCAATAAACAGTAAAACACTTCCAGCACATAATTACCCAACAAGTTCCGATCCTGAAGTGAGGTAAAACGGAAGGATGAGCTTTTTTTTTTCTTTTTTTTTTTAATTTCCAGCAGTGTAGCAGCAAAAATAATTCACCAAAGTATATCTGAACAAAATAATAATGTTTGTTTTTTCCTGCTGCCAAATAGGGGGTTACAACAAACATGCTATCTGTTGGCAGCAAGCTACTAAGCAGTGGGGGGGAGCAATTATTGTTCTCCTGCTAGACCTGTCAATTCACTCTGTCCTTGATAAACGTCCAGCAGGTATCAGGAAAAAACAGACAAGATATTTTTACCAGGTGACTGGACCAGACCTATGGAAACTGAAAAAGTCATCTTTTGTACTATCTCTGGGGTTCTCTCAAAGTTCTGCCGCCTTCTGAGCTTCTGCTGTAGCGTATTAAATGGTTGCCTTCAAATAATGTCATCTGTGGTTTTTGAAGTTCCCGACTTCCACCAGAAAATGACAAAGACCTGTCAGGATCTCTACACACCACCCCCACGACACCAGTGGCGCGTACATCCGAGAACCAACAATGGGCAAAACACATGAGTAGTAATGCCTCAAAAAAAGGAAAAGGAAATTTAAACGACACATTTTCCAAATCTGAAATTTGTTCGGGGTATTCTGTGAAACAAACGTGAAGAAACTATTTTTTCAGTGTGCACACCCCACGGCAATCAGAGCGCTCTATCGCTTTACCGTACAGCAACACCGAACCGGGTTGTTCTGCGTGCGGCAACAGTAAAAAGGGTGAGCTGACACATTTAGCAAGGGTCAGTCATGGTCAACTTGGATTTTACTGCACCTGTTTATTATTCTGACAGTTTATGAAGCTAAAAGTTAAAGAGCCTGATAATAATAGAAACAAAACAATAAAAAATTAGGTATCATTCCCTTCAAGTTTTCCACCTCAAAAACACCCACTAAAAGTCTCAGCAAGCTCACAAGAGAAGCAGCCAAACAGCTTCTTCATTAAAACCTGTTTTCTCTCCAAACTGCCCCATTTGTCTTTATAGACTTCTGAAAAACAGGATTAGCCTATTTATCAGCTTCCTCTATCTACATACTGAAACAGGTCCAATGCTCCGTGATGAAGAAGGCAGCTTAAACAGCAATTAAAATGTATTTCCTCACTGCTTTATGCATAATTTCCCACCCAAGCTTGTAGGCATCAATTTTGGTGGGACATGCATGTGAATCACACCAATCCTGCTCCTGGGCTCAAACTCCTGGTCCTTTGTTGGGTTGAAGATGGTCCCAAGTGTGTTGGAATCATCTGCCATCGTTCTCATTACTGGTCCAAGCCCATACACCTGGCCCTCCAAACTGCAGTGGCTACAACATCTGGGAATCCAATGACACAAGCAGGATCTATGGACAGGTGAAGATAAGGTATACTGGGGTTTTGGGTGGTGGGTCCTTCCAACCTTTTTGAAGGTAGGTTTTAAATGTGTAAAAAATTAATTCTATTTCTAGTATCGTTTCTTCCATAGCCCAGCAATGCCACTAAATTTTGCAACAGAGTGCCACTGTGTGAGTGAAATAGTGTACGTGTCATTGCCCTGTAATGTCCAGGATGTACCCTGAGCTTCCAGGAAAGTGCATGGATGGACAAAGGGAAAAAAGAGTTACTGACAGATGGACGCACAGATTAAATGTTGAAGGGGCAAGCGCCAACAGGTATACGCTAATGCTTTGAACGCCTCAAAGCATCATAACGTGTAACTCCAAGAAACAGCAGAAGCAACTGTGTCTTGACCTCAAGCACTTCTTTATACAAAGTGTTTGTTTCCTTTTAATCATTGTTTTGACTGCATGAGTGACAGTGCTGGGTGATTCGAAAACAAAACACATTAAACATCACGCTAGTTACAGAATGAAAGATTAAACTTCTCCTCCTACTCATCTTTCCCAGTTGCTGTCAGTTAGACATCAAACTGAGGGAGTGGTGAGTGATATTGGCGATGCTTTGCAATCCCCTGCAATTCATTTTCATGCATGCCGTTGTGACATTTAGATATTGGTACATGGAGCAAACCACTCCAGAAAATGCAACCTGATGTGTATCCCAAAGTCTCTAAAAATATCTTGAGTGTTTGAGTGGTACTTTGTTTTGGGACGGTACTTGTCCTCAGGCTCAGTCCGTCGCTTTGCCACGTGGCGTGCAAGTGCGCGTGCGTATGCATGTGTGCACGAGCTACTCCGGTTCTGTAGATGGGTAGAGGTGGCGCTGATGCAATGCGGTGAAAGTGGGAGCGCCGGGGGGGCGCCTTCCTGCAGACTCACGTCATACAGCAGGAAGAAAGCAGGCGTCTGCGGTGGACAGTGTCCTACAAACGGGGTCACCGTGGTGGGGGAGAGGGGCACTTTGATGTTTCCGGAAACGGAAATCGGCACGAGGGGGGGTAAATTAACACAAAAACTTTTCAATTAAGGGCTTTGGAAAGGCACTCTGAACAGATTCCTTTTGAATTCCAGCAAAAATGGGTTGACAATCACTCCCATTATTACTGAAGAGGCCCAATAGGAATGAGTTAATTGCGGTTCTGAACTGGAAAAAAAAAAAGAATAAAACTAAATATAACCAAGTTTCCTCTGAGAGAAACCCAGACAACACAGTGGTAGACGATGGGTAGGAAGCGGGTGGAGGTGGAGAGACAAGACAACGGAGGGGGGAGTCGTACCGACTCATGGGAAATCGACTCAACGCGTACTGAGTTTATCAGCTCTACCCAAGTACTCAAGGGCCATTATGAGATTGCAATAGATCCCTCAGATATATTCCCAAGCTTTTGTTTTGTCTCATTTCGTCTGCTACTGCTGTCAGAGACACCACAGGGTGTACTGCTTGATGCGTGACGGGCAGTGCAAACGAAAGCTGACAAATACGAGACTCACCTTTTTGCTCTCTTCCATCTCGTGCTCGAACATGGCACTAAACACAGGGGAGCGTGCTGAAAAAGAAGCAAAGGGTTCAGTAGTCCTGCCCTAGAGGCTACTGCTGAAGGAAGACTTAAATACCCTTCCAACACTCAGTAAGCCTATATAACCAATGAAGTAAAAATTTAGTTCAATTTATATCTGCAAACCACTTACGGCAATACAGCAACACAAAGCTAAACAAATGAGCAAAGTTGAGAAAAAACTGATGAAAAAATCCAAAAGACAGACACAAGTAAGAGTACATAAGAAGTCAAGTGGAAGGTCAGTAGAGAAAAACAAAAAAGTCAAATTTCAAAAACAGGACAATTTTTTGTATTTTAAAATTAAATTTAAGTGGTTGAGGAATCCCTGGGGGGACAGAGGAAAGTAGACAATTAACGGTTTCATAAATTCCGGAATGCATGGTAAATCAAAGTAAATACACAAATTATTCATTTACAAGATGCTTTTTACGACATGCCAAGAACAACTGTGTATTTAGTGGACACATTCAGTCAAGGTGATTTACAATGCTAGACACACTCAATTTCCTGTAGTTCTTCACTCATCTATTCACCACAGCAATGTAACATACATTCACTCATACAAACACACAGAGGCCAACTTTAAGTAACCAGCTCACCTGAAACATGTGTTTGGACTATGGAAGAAACTGGCACACTGGGAATAGATACAAACTCCACGCAGTCTAAGTGGGGACTGAACCTATGTCCAGTCATGCAGTCCAGACAAAATGAGGCACGAGCACTACCCTTTGTGCAACAACGCTGCCACAAAAGTTGCAGTATTGCCTCACTGTGTGCATAAATTCAGACACCACTTGAATGATAAAAATTGTTACCTGGTCCACATGGTTTTCCTAAACACTGCACATAACTTCCACTTAATCACCGCAGTGCTTAACTGAAGAAAGGATCTTGCTGTAATTAATTGGAGTGTGTTAATTCCATCAAGTGGTAGTCATTTACATTGCCCTGAAGTATTCCCATTAGTAAGTGCAATTTAAATTTTTAAATTAACGACACTTCACACTATTACAACATATGTCCAATAGGAAGAGGGTCTACGCCAAATGGTTCGTTTGATTAATTCCTGCTCCTTTGGTCACTGTCTGCTAATCAATGCAGGGGAGAGCAACATGATGAGGACTGATTACAACAAGCCAGTGCACCCTGGAGACAGGTATAAAGAAACAACACGGCTGGCAGACAGCCGGCCTGAAGTGCCTGCCTGTTTCGTGGCAGTAAACAATTAAAGGTGTTCCACCACTAGATGTACCCTTCACCGTCAGTGATGTAACAAACAGGCTGCTGGAAAATTGCATTTTAAATGCAAACAGTTGATGCACAACAGTGAATTGGGGATAACATCAACTGACTCACTAGCAGAGTAATTTATTTGTTGCTTCTCCAAATGAGGGCCCTTTCTCTCTGTCTGTGCGTGCGTGCGTGCGTGCGTGCGTGCGAGAAAGAGGGAAAAGGGCAAGAGAATATATATACAGTGTATATAGGAATATTGTTGTCGTTGAGTCTCTCGTGGGGAACACCTTTATGCCATGTGTGGTGCCATGTACCTCTGGCAGACAGGCCAAGCATGTAGGGTAGGAGCTCTGGGATATAGTTCATTCACTCACACAGAGTGCGATCAAGAAATGTTCTCAGGGGTTGCAGAGTTAAACAGCTCCTGGGGGGGGGGGGGGGGGTNGGGGGGGGGGGGGGGGGGGGGGGGGGGGGGGGGGGGGGGGGGGGGGGGGGGGGGGGGTCATACCTGCAAGAATGGCCTTGTGGGCCTGGAACTCCTGTCCTGCGACGCAAAGGGAGCAGTCGGTGAAGCGCGAGTTCTCCCACAGGCCCCCCAGCTCATCAGCCAAGCGGCAGTCAGGCACCTTCACCATGTTCATAGTGTTCTGGCCGGAGATGTTCACGGAGTCCTGCACCACGCTTACCTGCAACGCACCGACACAAGAAAGTCACAGTCAGCGCGGCTGAGGGGGAAACATGGAAACCGTCAGCCTGCTGAGGACTGCTTTGCATTACCGGCCTGGATACGATACAGACAACCCCCATTCCCCAGATCAGATTGTTCCATTAATTAATATACTTAAACGACTGTATGCCAAATCAAAGGGGAAAATTGCTTTAATTTTAAGTGTATCAAATTCATTTTGGTTGTATGTGGTAGTAATAAGGGAGAACAAGTAACTAAGGGAGGAAATCAGAAAGACGTTCAGTACAAACTTAGAGAAACAGAGAGGCCTCCTCGGTCAGTAATGGCACTCGTCCCTCTCCAGGGCTTTCTTGTGACATGACAGACTGAACCTCTCATCTTCAGAAGCTCATCTCGCAGTGCTGAGATATCTCTGCTATGTCACGATGACTGATGCTCTACCTTCACACTGAAGGCCCTCTAAGACTGCATCGAACCCTTAAAGGAGATTCTAATGGAGAAACCTTTCTCCTCCAACATTGTGAAAACCAAACGGGGAGGGAGGGAATGTGGCAGGAACAGCTCAGGAAGAACAGAGAAGGAGAGAGCAGCAGGTACAGGACTACCTGAAAGCAGGTGCATGGGCTGTAGATATGATGGGTGTGATGTACAAATGATACACGGGACTGCTGTGTCCCACTCACTTGTGCATATAACTCATTTCGCTTCTCACTCTCTCCCAGCCACCTGCTTACCTGCTGTTGCCTCACTACCCACTTGAGGCGTGAGAAACACACAGGAGGGGGGGGGGGGGTCTCTGTGAATAACCAGCTCAAAACTGGAGTTAATCTGTGAGTTTTCCGTCTCAGGAAAGAAGTAACGTGAGTGCGACATCAACCGATTCCTGATCAGTGCTTGAAGGGAACCTCTCACCACACAAGAGCCACAAACCCTTCCTTTCACGTGTCGCAGCAGACCGACTTTTAAGCCCAATGAGTGTCGGACCCTGTGCCGCATTGCTCAAACAGCCTCGTGCAGCTGGGGATATAGTAGAACTGGAGGCGACAGCACACAGAGAAGGGATTTCCTCTGGGGATAAACCGAGCAGACGGGCATTTCAGAGGAGAAGGCGAGGAATCGCCGCCTGGTATTTCAGGGTAGCGGAACGGCATAAGATAAGGTTCAGTGTGAGGCACAGTAGCAGTAACAGCAGTAACAATAAACCCTCTCTTGGCCACGCAAGCGGCTAGAGGGCTCGCACACCTAATGCCTTTCGCTTGATACACAGCGCTGTGGGATGCAACAGTTTTAGTGGCTATTTTACATACCTTATTTCGCACTTCAGGGACCCATGCAAATGGCTAATGCACTTCACACAATGCTGAGGAGAACAGCGCCTCTGAAGCAAGGCCTAGGAGTGCCCGAATGGGCAAAAATGTCCTTGCGTTTGTCTGTCTTCGTTTACACTTAAGCAGTTAGCACCATTAATGCACTTCGTTCAGGCGCTGGCTCTATTGGACAAGTTGGGAATAGTCACGACGGCACCAATCACTTGCTGTTTGTTGAAAAAAGGATGAGCACTGCAGTATTCCAACTGTAACAGGCTCAACAGGCTATTGCACACAGGTTCAACAAGAAAGAATTTCCTCCTCTGGTGCAGTTCAGCTTCAACGCATTAATGCTGAAAGAAACCGAGTGGTCGAAATGAACCCAGAAGAGCCTGCAAGGTGCCAGCATCTTGGCTGACAAGCACAGCGAATGCGCAACTAAAAACAACCCCACTGCAAACCCGCTACGCTATCAGACCTCTGACATCATTTGGCTGCATCTCATTTCCATCTAACTTTGTACACAAAAGGTTACAATAATTAATTTAACTCAGAATTTCAAAAAACATCCATTAAGGTCGGGCTTTGCGTGGAAAAAAAAAAGACTTGTGACTATGCAAAGGATAAAAAACCAATTAAAACATTAAAATAATTATACATTATATTATACAAATAAGCTGACAGTACCTTCAAATTCATACCTACTATCACAGCCACAGCAGTAACTTCTAGAAGCTCTCCCTGTCAGTGTATGTGCAAGAAAAACACAAAAATGGCACAGTGCATTATAAACCTAACACTGTACATTGCTTTGCAGAAAAGTATCAGTTAAGTGAATGAATAAGAAAAACAAAATAATGCAAGAACTCAAAGGTCACAGATATTTCTCAGGCACAGAGAGTGTTTCTGATGGCAGTATAAATATTTCCATGGTTGGCAGCATGCAAAAGAAGGACCTTAACTACAGTCTTTGACTGAAGCCAAGGAGTCTGTTAAATGAATGAGGCTTAAAAAAGACCTACATCTATAAAGGTCTGCGTGGCCAAAGCAGCACTGCTGGTCCAGCATATATCCTGGATACAGTGGTGGGGATGAGGCCGGGGCATCCTAGAACAGTTCATCACATCGCACTCACAAACATTAAGGGTACAGAGTGATCGAGTCACAAATATTAAGCTGGATTTGAACCAACAGTCCAGTCCCCAGTGTGCTACCCTCTACATGTCCATGCTGCCCTTGTAAGACCAACAGTAATTAAATGAAACAGTAATGAAGCAAATGAGCATCTGAAGTTGTACTGGTTTAATCTAATTTATACAATGTGCAGGTCCTTCCCTGTACTTAACTGTGGCTTGAGGTCTTACCACAGTGCACTTAAAAATACTTATACCCGTCTCTCATTTTGGGGAGTCGGTCTGAACTCAAACATCAAACATGTCTGCACATCTTAAAATAACTTTGTGACCCAGGGATATTATTTTACACTGCAGTTTCAGAGGAAAACTAACAGGAGTGATGGAGGGGTCTTCCTGTTCTGAATGGGACCACCAGTCACATCCCTACATCTAGGCTGATGTGAATCCACATTAAAGGAAACACAGGATCCAGGTCCTCTACTGTAGTTTGTGTAAAGCTGCAGTTGACAGATGGACGGAGTTCCCAGAGAATGGGAGGCAAATGGGGCTGGATCAACCTGCTCCTGCTGCAGCTCGGGCGTCGGACCAGCTCCACAAATCGCGCTCCGTGGGGCCGGGTACGTGTTTTTGAAAACTGGGGAGCCCACGCAGATACCAATCCATCTCGCCACACCGAAAGGAATTCACCTCGCACTCATTAATGGCGACCGCGAAGCCGGGAGGAAGAGCAGGGAGCTTGGGGGAAAGAGAGGGTTGCTCGAAGAAGTGGATAACGGAGGTAAGAATTGTAGGTGGGTGGGCAGTACCGCTCTGCAGAGCCGCGATAATGATGGCGATTCCATCCTGAGCGAGGGTCACGCTGGCCAGCACAGGGACAGCTTATCGGTCCGCATAGCACTGACACAAACAAGCTGCACAGATGAAAGGAGGTATAAATAAACCAATTAATACTGCGCCACCGGTCCTCGAGTTCCTGAGATGCACTGTGTCGAATTCTTCCCAATTAGTTTCTGCCCAGATTAATTGTCAATTTAACCAAGCGGAAAACCATGATGCCTACTACATGCCGCAGACGGGAAAGTCAGCACACCTGCGTTCCGTGGCAGGACCCATGCCGGCCACAGAACCGCCTCCTGCTTTGGGGCGGCAGACTTTCACGGCCTGGCGTGATTCCATGCCTGGAGTGTTTTGCTATCCACACAACCAATCCTTCATGTGATGCTCTTTTCTCCCTAGTAAAGTTGCTCGTTCTTTCAGAAACGTGCTCATTACCCGTACCTTGTGAGCCATGAAATGGCATAAAAAGTATGCGATTAAGTAAGTATATTAAGCTGTAAAGTTTTTAACTTTTTCCAATCACATTTCTCCTTGGTCTGCCATTTTTCAGGCCAAGTGAGTTCAAGCGGCCGAAGGCGAACTGGAGCCCGCCCACCCACAACCTGCCGTCTTTTAACGTCATTTCACTTCCACACAGAAAACTCATCACATCTTTAATTTTTCACAATTTAGAGTACACAAGAGCAGACCGACAAAGTAAATAGCCTTGCCTTCAAAACTTGTCCTTTCATCACATCTCCAAGTAAAGAGCAAGTTCCATAGAGTTAAAGTCACCTTTTAGAGACCATTCACGTGGCTTCCAAAACTGACAGCAGTTTACTGGAAGAGCTCTATCTCTGTTGTCTTCCACAAATGCCTCGCCACTGTGGGAGGAAACCCAAGTGAACCCTGAGAGAACGTGCCAACTATACTCTTTCAAATCCCACACGACAGCCAGCGCTAACCGTTGTGCCACCACGCCATGTTCTTCTAAGACCACCTCCAGGTATACGATTTCTCTGACTGATAAGTCCTTGGGGCAGCCCAAAAAAAACCTAAACAGCACAGACTGGAGAGAAACTCTCAGTTGGATAATTCATAGGCTCTGCATCTACAGCAACACTTAGCTCCTACAGAGTGGTTTGTATTGTTATCTTAGACTGAATTTGTGTTTGTTCACACCGCGCATTCCAATCTTACAAAATTTGTTTTGCCTACTTTTCCTCTTTCCGTCACTGAGACGTTAAACCGACAGTATGGAGCCGCGTGACAAAGAATCTGTATTTTTCTTCCCATCAGCTATGAGGTCGAGTTCTGCCTGAATGCAAAATACAACAAAGCAAAACAAACAACGTACATCGGGACCATACAATTTTGCTTTATCTTCTATGCAATTCGCTATTTTATATGTCATTTCGATTTTTCTAGGAGACCTTGAAGAAGCCTGACTGGAGATGATGCATAACTGCACAGTAGATTGCCTTCTGACAAAAGATGATGCATTACTTCAAAATTGAGTGTTTCTACTGAAAAGGGTCATTTCATGTCAAATCAATAAAAAAAAAAAAAAGTTACTTCTTCCACCATTTTAGATTTATATGAGAACCGCATAGTGGAAATAAAGAGAGAAAAACTTCCCATCTGTGCATCACAACTTAACCTATGTGGTCCATCAGGATGATCACCGTTGGGGCCGTATGGAGATGCAGCACATGGGTCCAACACAGCTCCCACTGACCCACGGACAAACCCAAAGAGTTCCTACTGGTCCGCCGACGGCCATTTAAGCTTCGTATCGGTCTGCCAATTCGACAACAAGGCTCTGCCAGCAGCTATTCAGCAAATTCCCACAGACAAAATCGCCTGGCCAAAGTTTCACACGAAAAATAACTCCTCTGCCAGATGGCTTTCGAGCCTTCCACGCGAGCCAGCCAACCACAACCAGACAAGACGGTCACATGACTGCGCCGCTCCAATGGAAAAGTGGAAGCCGGGGCCATCGTCCACTATTGCCTGGCAGATAAACCACACCTTCAAAATCTGCCAGCTCTCACTAGCATACTCCTTTCAGTCAGGTTGGCATGAGACCAACATAAAAAATAAATTAATTAATTAATTAAAGAAAAAAAATTGGGACCAGCTGTAGCGGTCTCTTGAGGTGGCCATACAGCATATGGTAGTCGTGTAAAGGATGGAGGCTGTCATAAGCAAAATCTTTGAAAAAATGAAGGGAAAAAAGGAACTGTAGAAAGAAATAAGGGGGAAAGAAAAAGCTGAACCTCAGCAAAGAGCTAATTTATTCCTCAGGAGCTGCTTCCCCACTGGGTACCCAGAGAGAAAGAGAAGGCTGAGCAAGGAGCTGATGTGTTCAAATACACCATTTTACTACTTCCTTGTTTTTTTGTTAATGTTTTTTCATTATGGTAACACTAATACAAATGCTCGGCAATTTAAGTGCTTTGTAAGCAAGTAAAAGGTGTGGGGAGAGATTAAAACAACCGCAGGCAGAAAAGCCAATGGAATGACACTAAATAAATCTGTCCATAGGCTTCAAGCTACACATCAATAAAATGGAAAGTGCAAGCATTTAACCACTTTTGTGTTCAGTTTCTGAGGTCGCACAGCTTTGCAAAACCTTTGATGCATCTCTTAGTTCTTTGGAGGGCAGGGATGAAGGAACGAGAATGACCAAAACCACCTCTCGCTCACTCGCCATTTCCCCTCAGTCGGGAGATGAAATCAAATTTTTAATCTCCTTTTGATCAGGCTGCTCCTCATTAGATTCTTTCCCTTCGAGTGTCACAGAGCCTCATCTTCAGGGGTTCCTTCAGGTAACCAGGGTATCACAGTGTTAAACCACAGTGGAATCCCTTTTGTCAAAGGTCTCCTTATGCTTCCTTTTAGACCGTATCCAAGCAGACTGATACGGATGTCCTGTCTGGACCACGGTGACCAAAACAGCCCAAGCCATCAACCTGGAGCACCAACCAGACGAAAATTAGGGAACCAAGGGACCTGCAGCATTTTACAGTCAAACAGACTCTTCCCTGAATAGAGAGAAAATGGAATCAAACGGTATTGGACGGCTTTACGTGCAAGTTTTTTGATTGATAGATGATTACTTGTAACGGTTGTCTTCCAAAACAATTAACATATCAATGATGAACGAGTATTGTCAGCTGTGACACCGGCACAAATGAAAAAACAGAAGGTGATTAACACACAATGCGATATTGATGTGCATCTCTAGAATTAACATTTTAAGTCAGGGGAGAAAAAAAAAATCAGTACTAATGAGGGCGGATTTTTTTTCCCCCATTTCAAATACTTCTGACAACACAATTATGCCCAAATAAGTACACATAAACCAAAAAAGAGTGGTTTCCAAAACAATAAGGACCTAATTATCTGAGAAACGTGACATTTCACCAGCTTCGATTTACTGCTGTTTTCTCTCAGGTCCCAAAATAGGTAACAAATGTAAATGTAAGCCCAGTCAAATGAGAAGAAAGGTCTGTTTTACTGATAAATGTGCAGTGACTTTATTGGTGCATTAATGCAGACAACACTGGGATCCTTGAGAGGCCCATTATTTATTTGATGGTTTTCTTCAAGGCGACTCACAATGTGAGTTTTGTACACTAAGCTACTTACAATTATTAATACAGAATAAACATTTTACTGAATAAATTCAGAGTTGCATTTACCTTGAGCAAGGGTAGTCCAGCAGGAGGTGGGGTTCAAGCCCTGCCACATTTGCGAGGTCGATAGCTCTACCCACCTGCTGCCCCAATGTGACCACAAAGGAGCACCACTGAGTGCTATTCCCTTTCTAGTTACTTTCCATTCATTTACGTTTAACTTAAAAGAAATACAGAAATATTTTCCTCACCATTTAATCTGCAACTGGTTTTCATTAGCTGGTGTAAATTAGTTGTGATAAATCACAACAGAATTTATTTAATGACATTTATTATGAAAAGAGAGGAAAAATAGACGCTGTTAGAGTTACGCCTACTGAAACCAGCCAGGCCACTTTCATCTGAATGACATGTTCTCCAGTACTACTTTGTCTATTTTGTTTTCCAGTAATATACTTTTTAATCCATTTAAACTGTTGTGTTTCAGTTACAATAAAATTATAAAATAGTTTATAATTAGAATACTTTCATCACCATGCACACGGAGGGTTGATTTCACACAGGAGTGTAACCACTTTCAAAGGAGTGCAGAACGTGTTATCTGTATGCACATTTCATGCCAAGGGCTCTAATTAGCCGCTCTGAAGTCTGCTTTTTCGACCAACCCGCTTGTTGTCAAACTGTCCCGTCTGTGAAGGAGGAGGAGAGAAACAGTGGCTGTATATTTTACCTCAGACTCGCATTAATTTTTGCCCCATATCGACTTTGTATGTTCAACCCCTAAGGCCACAAGGTAGCCACTAACACCCAATTCTTTATCACTAAGATACAAGAAGAACCTTACAGACATGCAACTTCGCCTGAAGGATTCAAAATACCCCCTGTATTAATTAACCTTACTTTTTTTTTTCCCCCAACATACGTAAGTGCATTTTGAGGGGATTTTACCCGAGCGCTAGCTGGTGGTGGTGGGTGCAGCCGGGGGTATGGTACTGTAACGGTCAGTTACAAGGTGTTACCGTTCACGAAAAAAATTCATAGAAATAAAAATATTCCATCCCAAGCCATAAGACTCATTTCTGAAACACACTGTTGCACATAAACACCTTCAAAAAAATTATTTACAAGCAAGAAATTGTACAGTTTTTTGCAGTGATATTTGTTACACGATCTCAAATTAAACCCCATGTTAAAAAATGGTTCGTTAATCTTTCAAACCTTTCTTTAACTACCATTAGAAAAACATGGAGAACAAGGATGCATGGAGACCACCTACCTCACAGAATAGGGTGAGCTTGTCATCCGGTAGCAGCCCATTGGCTTCGTCCAGCAAGAAGTCCCGGCGGATGAACTTCTTGAAGCCCCAGTCCTTGCCCTGGACAAATCGGTAGGCCCTCTGGCTCTCTAGACACCCAGGAAACGTAAGGGCGCATTAATTATTAAAAAAAAAAAAAAAAAAAGAAAAGAAAAGAAAAAACACACACACACACACACACACGTCATCACTTAAAAGTTAAGACAAATATTATCCAAAGAAAAGTAGGGGCACCACTGTTACTTAGCCAATAAGTTCATCTAGAGAACCTAATCTATCTCTACCACTGCATTTTTTCCACGATGATTAAGTAGAATAAGTAAACGTGTAACAGCAAAGGTCTTCTCAGATCTTTCACCTGTAACCTCTTCATTGCTATTTATTCCTTTAGCTCTCACTTTTCTCCAAGGTCACTCATACTGTGTACTTTGCACACCAAGCTACTTAAATTATTTTAGGGTTAGGAGTTAGGGTTGTTTGTACTTTTTACACACCAATTTGGGTTTGGAACCATGATCAAAGAACGGATTTAAACCCTATTACAAGGCAACAATCCCAATCACTGTATTACCCTCTTTCGAAACACATCCATATATTACAGCACACGTCCACAGCCAAATCAACCAACTGTGGTTACTGTGAAGACTGCGAAGCACCTACACTGCCCACAAATAAGTGCACCTTAATCAAAGTTCATACACGTTCAAAGTCAGAGAAGAATGACCTAATACAATCACCCCTAGACCCCTCTGTTGTAATTTCATATCAGACCGACGGTGACCAATACAATCGCAGAACTGTCAGTTGGGAACCTGACCTGACTTACTAAAAACACAAAAATAGACAGGTAGACCAGGTACTGTAGGGAACTGAGATGTGGTGCAATTCAGCGGCGATCACAGGAGTCAGACGAGGCCAAACATCAGTTTCGTGTGCTGTGTGTGTAATGTGAGCTCAGTACGTCAACAGTGCGCTGGCGGAAAAGCCGCCTAAAAACTGACAAAATTGTAGAAATAACCTTTATTCTTTTTCTCTATCCATCTCCCTCTCTGCCACAACCGCCCCCACCTCATTCACAGAACAATGCCTCCTCCTCTGTTCTTTGCACGCGGGTGTTCCCATTATGAATGAGCAAGCAGTGAAAAACGACACATACAGAAGTAACACCCGTGCAGTTCAACTTCAATGAAATAGAACAGGAGAGCAGGACGGCTTAGTCCAGGAAACTGGACAGCAAAGCAAACAACCCTGAAAACAAACTACTGGTATAAATTATAAGAGGAGGGAATAAACACTCGCTAATAACACAAACCATGAATAATAAGAGAAGGATTAAGATTGCTGGAGTAAGACAGTATAAACCAAATAATTCCTTCTGGGTTCACTTTGTGCGGGGCTATCAGTTGCTAATCGGATAGGACTTCCCTCTTATTAATCCTCCTTTTGCAACTTTAAACACCACATTAAAAACGCAGGAGACTGAAGGTCCTGAGGAGGAAGGTGCACATCTTTTTACGTGGGCCCAAGTAGCCTGCTCCACCCCACCCCCCTCCCCCATGTGCCTGAGCCCTGCGTTCTCACCTTCCCATCACCTCCTTGCTGTTGTTATTCGTTTTACGCGCCGCCGTGAACAGGAGCTTGACATCTCGGCGGCTTAGTGTGGCCAAAGCCCTGTGAAATTGAATCTTTCCAGAAAAAGACGCGCGGAGGCCGCCGTGGCACCGGAGGCGTTCTCAGGGATGACTAAGGGTCAGAGTCAGTGGAGAGTGAGGCCCCGCGAGGCGCCTGTTAAATAACAAGCAGGTGGACGTGGAGGTCGGAACAGCGCGGCGGAATTGCCGCTTCGTGTTCTCCAGGTCCTTCGCCTGATCCGAGCAAGAGTCCCAGCGTATCGCACCCACGCCTTCCCAGCATGAGCTCTCTCCTTGCCTGCTGGCAGTGGCCTTTGTCGCACTTCTCCAAGGCGCCGCTCGCGGAGACCGTATTGCCCCGATGTAACGTGGAGAAATTGACACTGTTGCTTAATGATGTCTCAATCAGCCAGCTAAATTACTGGGCTTATGTGGCCTTACAACACTTTCAAATTTCAGATTTCAAACATCTCAATCTCAGATACAATGCAAAAAAACCAGGCCTGAGACTTTGAATTTTTGAATGGGGTGTCAGTGTCCATCTCCAATTTGCTCATTTATGGCATAGAAAATACACACACACACACACACACACACACACACACAGAGAGAGAGAGAGTTAGCTGCAGTAACAGTACCCTCATCTCCTCCTCCAAACAAGATTATTTTCTAGTTTCTGAATTTCAAAAAAAAAAAAAAAAAAAAAAATCACTGAGTCCAAAAACGTGATTCCAAAAATCCTCCCAAGCTTCTTGCACATACTTGTCAAATGGGGATGCTTCCCCCCCACTGTCACACTCACCGGGCAGCTTGGGATTATCATGCCAAAGCTGCTGGCTAAACACAGGCAGCCTGGGCAGCATCACTCAGCCAAGACGAAACAGTGTGTGTGTGTGTGTGTGTGTGTGTGTGTGTGTGTGTGTGTGTGTTAGTGGGTGAGAGAGAGTAAGAGTGTGAGTGTCATTCAGCTGTGAATTATCAGTTTTTCAAGCTGCAGTATCCAGCAGTGAGCTGATGTGTCTGAAAGTAAGACCACCAAGACGGGGCGAGTGTGTTGGAAAAGGTTTGAAATGTGGTTGTGCCCATCTTACAGGCTCAGAGCCACGCAGGCTGGACAGGCCAGACTGCAGATGGTGAGATGAGATGTGGCCTCTCGGTGAGGGCTGCTCTGGCTTCTGAGACCCACCACAAAGCTAATCTGCGGCTTTCTACCTCGACGGCGGATGTTGATGCCAGCTTTCAGCCCGTTTGCAGCAGACCATCTGCCCGAGCCTCTGTGGTGTGAGCAGATTCACTCTGGAGCTGTGCCTGCATTCTCCGCCCCCCGGAATGAGCAGCACTGCCTGTCATCACCTAAGACAGCTACTCTCTCGCTTCATCAACATTGTCGAATGAGCTTGAGAGCTCTCTGGCTACCGCTAACGCGTTCTGAAACCTACTGGAGCATACGCCTACGTGTAAATATCATTTTCCTGACTGCAGACGTTTCAGTTAAACATGTGGATATTCAGTTATGCACATATTAGTCTTAGACTGTTTCACTTCTGGAAAAGTTCCCCGAAAGAAACTTTATGATAGACAGTTATAATAATGAAAAATGAACTGAAATGTAAGGAGCAGTTATACAATAAAGCAAATTTAAATACACAGACATCAGCAGGTCCAAAGAATATAGATCTGTAACGCATTATGTAAGTTTATTCATATACAAAGAATGAGTGGTAAATAACGGTAACCACGCCATCACTAGACTGCTTGATCTGTCTGCCTCTCTTTTCTAAATAAACTCTTAGCAACATTTAAATAAACACATAAACGCTCCACCAATTCAATAAAGGGGAGCTGTCAGAAAACGTCTTGCAATTAGAAATTGCTCCCCTCAGAAAACAGAGGAACCACGTGCTGGCGTGGACATGGTGTGGCGTGGAGCCGACTTGACCAGAGTACGACACTGCCTACGTGTTTAAATCTACCTCCATTAGCGACGCCGCTGCCAGTGGGGTGCAATGCTGCTCCAAGGGCACGGGTACAGCAAGAGTGATCCAGTCTTTCCTTGCTGCCTACGCTTTAAACAAGGGGTGCGGCACGAATCAGAGCCTGCACGAACAGTCTCGAGCCACTGAGCAACACGCTCAGGCTTAAGCGAGCTTTTGTCCCTGTACCCAGAATGCAATGGGAAATGGTGCAAACCTGCTGCTTGAGGTAGCGGCTGCTGAGACGGCCTGCTGCTAAGCTGCATCAGCCTCATCCGTCAAACAGTGCTGCTCGGCACCATGCCGGCATACTTTTCTCCAGAGTGAGGAAACGTAGCGTTTCTAATACAGAGCCTAACTAACCAAAACTCCCTTTGCCCTCCTGGTGGTGACCTTGACAGGCTTCTGCTGCGGAGATGCAGCTCCATCCGTTTTCTGTTTCACAGGTGCCAAGGTAGGGGTTCCGTGCCATGGACCTCTTTAAAAATCTGATGAAAGTTAAGGACCCCCTCCCCCTCCCAAAAAAGCCCATAAATTCAATTTATCACACTGAAACTTGAGGCACAAAATAGTTAACTATGCTAGTACGAGAGGAATATTTCATTTTAACGTACGTTAGTCAGTGTTCTTTTCAAAGCAAGCCTAAACTCCTCCCAGAAGTTCAACCAGAGACCCCAGGTCAAGTCCTCAACATTCACACTGACAAATGTTTGGTTTTATTCTATTTCACTGTCAGCTTCATAAAGTGGACAGGAATCCATTACGACTTTCAGACCTCGCGTTAAAAAGGTGTAAATAGATCGATCATGTTTAATTTTGTCTGCAGTGCTGCTAAGGCTCTTACAGACCCAGATACAGACTGAATACCCACTTAATTCAATAATCAGCAGTAAAGACGTCCACACGCACACATTTAATGGCCGCCTGCCTAACAAGAAAAAACCTGCTGAAGACACTTAACAGATAAAGTGGGACCAAATGCAGCTTTGCTTTAATGACGCTCAGCAGCTTTGTCTTTTCTAAGCTTTACAGAAACACTGAGAGTTGGCACCCTGCTTTAAAGAGCACAAAAAGACAAATGAAGAAAAACGTCTATCACATTCCACCACTAGACTGTATTCATTCCCAACACAGCCAGGCAATACGAGGAGAAAAACAAAATGAAGGAGGGAGTCAATAGCCATCTCCTTCATCTTATTTGTGTTATCAATCAATACAAAGAAATTCAGGGAAAAGAAAAAATTGCTTTCCTTCTATGTGTCGTGTTCCATCAGTAAAGGCCTAACAGCAGCAAACGCCCAAAAGGGAGTTTCGGCAGGAACTCAAACTTTTTGTTTGACACACAGGGGATGGAGGGGGCCACAGGAGGAGAGATGATCGGGACAGAGCCATAGCAGCAGATTCAAATATAAATAACGGCTCTGTTCATTCACCGCACAACAGGAGACCAAAAAACAACAAGCTGGGAAAGAAGCTAACTAGAGTGGCCACATCTAGTCAGCTGAAATTTAATTTCAGGCAAAGCTTTTTTTCCCCCCCTTTCTTTTTCCTCGCCAACTTAACCCAATTAAAAAGAGGCTGAGAATGGTGGCGCACAGACTTTCAATTTATCAAAAGAGCTCAAGAAGACTCCTAATAGCGCCTTTTTAATTAAAATCTGAATTGCCTACGATGCCTTTAATTAAATATTGGGGAAACTAATCGCTCCTGCTGAGATTATACACACTCATCCAGCTATCGGCACACCTTCCACATGCAGGCAAGCAGAAACAGGAAGTAATTTGACCTCGAAGCAGACATCACCAAAGCTCATCACGGCGCATTCCGTGGGCTCGCAAACAGAATTACGCATATAACCGTCTCTGCATTAGGCATTTTGACAAAAAAATGCATTTATGTGAAGCATGTTACTCTGGAAAACAATGACATTTGAAAGGGGACCAGCTGCATGGCATGCAGTAAAATGAAATACGCCATTATCCAACGTGCAACTCTGGGGATTGCAGAAATTGACCAAAAAAAAAAACAACACCACAAAGTATCCTCATAAGATTTTCCAGGAGTTACATTTTACCACCTTCTGACAACGGGTCAAGGAATCATTCTCAGTTTCATCCACATTTGAAAATTGTTTATTTTTCTTCCCCATTATTTCACTCCCTTCAGAAAACTCACCTTGTGTAGCAATTTGTATAAAGTTGAAAAAACATGAAATGTGCTGCATTAAATAAAATCATATTCCTGATGAAGGGCAGATAAAGTGAGAAACTAGGCTTGCTGTTTGTTGGTTTACATCCCCGTAGGAGCTCCTGCCTGGAACAGAGAGTAATATACGGAGACTTACCCATGGCTTTGGTCTCTTCGCCCTTGGCATTGAGGATGGAGAACTTGAACTTAGCACGCACTTCACTCTTGGGACAGCTGACCAGGAGGAGGTACAGGGAAAGGTAGTCTTTACTCTCCTCATCAAGACCTTTGGGATTCACCCGCAAGCACCTATGGAGGGCATGACAACAATAGAATGTTCATCATTTTTTTAAAAAAAAAAACTTGTAAATTGAAAACGCATCTCAATGAGCTGAGGCCATTTGCCTTTCTTATTTATACTGTAGACCCAAGGGTACCATGGCATATCTACAGACCACACAAAACCTTCTATGGATTTCATTTAAAACTTAATATTATGCCCAAATGTTGCCCTGGGACCAAGTTTACTGCACTTCACTTTTTCTATGTCATCGAATTAAGCTCAATCTTATCATACAGAAAAAGTATATTCACCTGCCTGGAGAGAAGAATGCTTCACTTAACTGTTCAATTATTTATATTTATTTAGCTGACACTTTTATTCTAAAGCAACTTACATTAATTTACCTATGTGAACAGGTGGACAATTTTTACTATAGCAATTCAGGGCAAGTACCTTAATCAAAAGTATGAAAGACGAAGATGAAATGTGAACTGGTGCCCTTCAAGTGGAAGTTAGCAGTTCTAACTACTATACCACCTGCTACTCATAGCCTGGGAACTTTCAAGCTTTTAAAATTGCTGCAGTTCAGAGCAGTAAAACTGTAACTACTGTTCCAAACTGTTTGTGAAGTAAGCCTTTCTAAACTTTGCTCTTTTTCAAATTTTCAGCAAAATTCTTGACATTAACACGTGAAGACTCATCATCACTCATGGCACCATAAACATGTTTTTTGAAAATCTGTAGATCAATAACTTGATAAAGCAATGTCAAGCTTCCTGTATTTGCCACATCCAGTCCCATCTCCCCGTCTCTGGACTCCACACCCTTCCCAACTCCTCCTCACGCACCATTTGAGCTTGTCATTGGCTCCTGACGAGAAGGTGGAGCTCTTGATGACCTCGCCCATCTCCTCACGACAAAAGCTGAAATTGTTGATGGTCCACATGTAGGAGAACTTCACTACTTTGATCTGAGGTGAGACAGGTGACAGCAGAGGGTTTAAAAAAAAAAAAAAAAAAGACAATATCTGGTCAGTGTTGGACTTCAAAACCGCACATCAAAACAAGCCTTTCATCTGAACAAACACTGACAACAAATAGAGAAAAGGGAAGATGGAAAATTAAAGGCTCAGAAAAGATATCAGAAAAAAAAACGTTTGCAAGAAGCAGGAAAATGGGGAATAAAACAGAAAAAGGTACATCAAGGTGGCCGATCACATTTTTCTCTTTATGCCGGAAAGTGAAATGAAATATAGAGGTAGTCAGACTTTGCAACATGGCAGATACATTCACCCTCACAACACTGCAACATCTAGCCTCCTCTAGCAGGATCTGTCTTTGTCGGTCTGCTTTCAATACATCTCTCTCGTTGTCCACACAAGCACACGCACACCCCAGCTCACAAAACCACAAACACGCAGATACTCTTACCTGAGTGTAACACCAGCTCTCAGCCACAGGCCCACTGGACATTTCCGCTGGGGGAGGGGGGCTTGGTACTCTTGACATCGCCAGCTTTGGTGGCAGGAGGACAGGAGTCAGGGGAAAGGAGACGATGGCACCGAGTCACCTGGGGGCCACAATACTTGAAAGGACTCAGATTGCAGGTGGCAAAAGTCGATGTTCTGGAGGGGAAGTAAGAAGGGAGAGTATCTTCAGGGCTGCAGCCATTTCTGCCTGATTTGTCAATAGGGCTGCTAGAAGGTGAAGGTACCCACAATTGAGAATGCTGAGTGAAAACAGCCACCCCATCAGACTAGTGTCGGCCCCTTCAGAGAAACACTGGAGCGACCAGAAACCTACTTAGATCACATAGATCATACAGTATAGTCCACAGCTTGGAGGCAAAAACAGGCAGGAAGGAGAACAGGGAGCAGAAAGATAAAAACAGAAATTGAAAAAAAGGAAATAATAGTCGTGCTTAACATAAGTACTTGTATTCAGGCTGTGCAGAATAAGCTCAGCATCATTAGCAGTCCAGTTTTCTCACAGAAAGGCTCACTGCTCTCATTAGTCTTGCCTTATATATAGTCTACTTATATATTCACAAGTACCCACACACCCACCCACTGTGTAATGTGTTGCGGGGTCACGCAGCTCTGCCCTGTGCCTCTGACTTCAAACATGACTGTTGAGATAATCAATACCTTAAACCTCCATAGATTTGTGGCCAGGTATTAGGGGGATGATGATGACAGAAGGGGCCAGTGGAAGTCCATGGTAACTGCCCCACAGACACCCCGTTCTAATGGCATAAAATGTCGACATTAAAGTCCACACCACTTGTGTCAGCATTGCAGCTGGCTAGTGTGTTTTTACCAGTTATTGATGCTGAAGAACAAGAGATGCTCCTTGACCTGCACAGCGACCACCGCCACCATAACAACAACAACAACAAAAACAACAACAAAACTAGTCATGCCCTTGGAACTAAACAGCCGTTCTTCAATGTCTGCCTGTGGTCCACAGCAAAACAATCTGATTCACTGCAATGAAACAAGATACGTGACAGCTTTGAGTCATTTTAATGTGATGTCCCAAACAACGATGAGTTCAGATGAACAAACTGATCTCATCCGAACTTGTCTACGCTTAATTCAAACTAACGGCTCCCTCTGTGAAGAAAAAACTAATGTGGCCACTATCAAGGAGCCAACGTTTCTGGATACCCATCCCTTGAAGTATCTGTCCTAACAAATTTTTTCCACTATAGTTCTGGTCCTGCAGTCATTATTTGCGTAGGAAAATTCTGTGTTACTTTGAGTTAAGAGGGAAAAAAAAAAAAAAAAAAAAAAAAGCACAGTTCCTAACTCAAAGTCTGACGAGCCATGCCCACGTTGACCGGGTCGCCTGGCTGGTAGGGTCTCCCTTTCCTCCAATGGCCTCGGCATCGCCTGTCACTAATTGAAGGTATCATCTGACGTGAGGTCACGTAACCTGTTTTTTCTCTCGGCCTAATTAGTGTCTGACTAAAAAGAGAAAGGAGGAAAACGTTAAAACCGAGAGAACCCGCAAGATGTGCGAGACGGGACACGGCTAGCCATCACTTTAACTGTCGGGGACAAGGGGATACAAAAAAAAAAAAAAAATGCGCTCCTGCCATATGCAAACACAGCGGCTCAGTCCTCACGGCTTAATTAACGCTAAAAAGACTAGATTCAATTGTTTGCGTCTGATCATATTTAATTCAATTTTTTCCCTTATCTGCTGTTTGTATCTGAAGATGAAAAACACTGGTGGCATTTTTTACTCAACGAAACAATAAAATATTAATCACAAAAGTTGGGAGAACAAGTGACTACAGATTTGCAATTTAAATTACCTGAAACTTCCTGGCAATTAATTTCTGGCTGCCTCTGAGGTTTTTCCCCCTTCCTCTGTCTGATGCCATGTCTGTCATTAGGTGTGCGTTGCTATGCTAACTGACTAATTAACAGGGAATCGGTTAAATGAAATACATATTAAAATGTGCACTGATGTTAACATACTGTGTTTTTGATGTAAACCAGGAAATTACTCAAAAAAGCTCAAAAAAAGCTCAAAAAATGTTTGGAGAAAGTGAAGACTTAAAAAAAAAAAAAAACTTAATAGCTCTTAATACAGCAATAATGATGTATAGTATCACTGAAGGTATGGTATGTATGGTTTAAGGTATATTAAGATTAAAGAATAGGTTTCCCCCTGTTATTCTCAAACAGGAATTAAACAGTGTCACAATGAACTTAAAACTCCGGTTCCATCAACCTGTGAGAGCTTCTGTCCTTTAAGTGTAATTGCAGTAAGAGTGGAGAAGCATGTTCCGGATGAGGCAACTGGACAACAAAGAAAGTTTCCTCCAATCCAATTAAGTCCCCCACATCAGCTACACATCAACGTTCGTTGCTGTTTTATACACTTACTGTAACTGTAAGAGCACCAAACAGCTTTGGACAAAAGCTAAGAAACACCTCTATAATCCACATCCATCATTAACGTTATGAACACATTTCATTTGTTTGTCACATGCACATTTCATTTCCAGCCTTTTATTTTTTTATTTTTTTTTTTGCACCCAACTTTTCTTCCCGTATTCAGAAATCCAGACAGGAGGCTTTAAAGGTCTTTTTCTGTTATGGGACCAGTAAGTCCCTTAATGGTTTCAGCATTCAGCAGAGATGCACTGAACAGAGAGGCAAGAACTTGGATGAAGAACAGAATGGCTAAAGACAAGTTCAAAGGTTCACGTACTCAGAAATAGCTTTTTGGCTGCTTCTGTTCAACTCCTGTTGTACAGTAGCAGTCAATTTTCCTCCAATTCCCACAATAGACCAGAATAATTGTTTACAGTAATTGTCATACTAATCCCTTGGGTCACCTTTCCTTACCAAAATAAGGTGCAATACGGGATCCAATCTGTCTCTCTTTCATCTGTTAAATCAGAACAGCTGTAACTGCATCAACTACAGTTCATATTCCATCATACATATTCCCCATGATAGTTGAGAGCTCTTCCTATTACAATAAACTGGTTTTGTTTCATTTCTACATAAGCTATAATTTAAGTAGTGACTTTGCATTTTCATACTGGTTAACATAAGTTGCACTTTAGCACTACAGCACATAAACAAACAATCCAAAACGAAAATCATATTTAGCGGGAAATTTTACATCCAAAATGGCCAGGTGATTACTTGATTCTTACTCAGCGTTAAATGAGGGCAATCAATTTAAATACAGCATGTACATACATAACATCGTCATAAATGCATTTTCTTGTTAAAAAATAAAACAACCACCAGCAAAGGACTGCTTCCCAGAGGACTGTCCCCAAGCTCTGGAGTTTGTAAGTCACTTAATGATACATCTAATTAAAACTAAACAGTCAAACACACAGGCAAAGGTGACAATATTTAAGCGCTGCTCTGCTGTTAACTACCTCGTTAAGATCCAGATTATCAAAACTCTCCTAGTTTTATTTTCCTGCTTCATAACCAGGGTCAGAGTTCACATGGCAGCCAAGCGTACCTGCAATATCAAAATAAAGTAGCTACAATTAATTAGAATTAAACTAAAATTGCAATATTTGTTCTCCTAGAATGCTGCTGATGTTGTCTAGCATGTCTAAAGGGTGCTCTCTCAGTGCAACATTTGTTCTTATTTACTTAATTTAAATCTGACATTTATTGTACCTGCAGCTTTTATTGATTTCCCAACCAAATATTTGAACAGCCAGCAGGTTTCGGCCAAAACCTGTACACTTATTACATTTGGGGCTTTTAAGTGTGTCATAACCACATCAGTACACCACCTGCTGGCCGCTTTACATTCAGAACCCAATTTCGAATCCCAACCGCTGCAGTAGTAGGTATGATCAATGTGCTTACACAAAATTGATATAGTAAAAATTACTCAACTGTATAAACAGGTGAAGTGGCTGAACAATTTAAGTTGCCTTTGAGAAAAGCTTCAAATATATAGTTAAATCACAAATTCTGATAAATGTTTAAAATTTAGCGGACATTAAATGAAACATCATTGCAATCAATCAATCAATGCTGCAAATGAGCACCTTGTCCCCTGCTCTTTTTTCCCCTGTTCTTTTACCTCAGTGGCAAACAGTATTTACTCTGATTCAGAGCGGAGGGAGGGATACCCTGCCCACCATACTCTATTCCCAGCTACACTTTACTACAAATGCTGATGCTGACCACGACGTGGACTGAGACGGACAGCACATCATAATCAGACCGTCAAGGAAGCGTGGATACCAGCGATCCCAGCACTGATGTGCCACAACTGCTGGTCAGGTGAGGTAGCCTAAACACAGCCTCCATCTTCGAAATCAGCTGTGTTTGCGCATGTTAACCACTGGGCCAAATCGAAGAGAGAAAAAAATAAGAGAAACTTCATTTAGTTCACAAGAGGGGAATCAGTGAAAACACAAAGCTGCTGAAATGATGTTCAATCCTGTAAATACCTGGGTTAATAATGCCATTTATTGTAAAGTATCGTATATATTCACATATATATTTATAGGCAGTACACGTAAAGGAAATACACATCTACTAGCCTGTACACAAATACATAATAAATACTACAGACTTCTGACATCAACTGGAATGTGTCCCCTTTTTGATTAAAAAAAAAAAAAAAAAGTTTTTGTTTTCGATTTCTGAGACGTAGGCCATTGTGGGACTCATTACGCCGATCGCTGCGCGCCACAAAAACGAAGCGAGACTCACAGGAAAGAGTGCACTGAACGACCTCTATTTAAATTCCTTTTTTACTCCTGACTTGAAAGGGAAACATGAAATATGGAGAACAGCCCCCCAGAACCCCAACTCACCCCACCCAGGGGGCCAACAGCACACAGGCAAACGGAGGGAGGGAAGGAGTAACTGGAACTAGGCAGGATCAATGGGAGCCACAGTGACGGAGTGCACAGGAGCCCTGAGCCAGCTCGGGCACCATGGAGGAGCAGAGTTGGCCTTTAAACACACTCTCACTTGCGCAGACCTGCTTTTACTTCCTCAAGAACAAATGGAGACAGACAGAGGCACATGAGGGCACAGAAGCAGTCACACCCACAACCTCTGGAGCATAGCAGGTCCAGGGACTTGCATGCTTGAAAAGAATTCTGGGACACACAAACCATGGTCCCCACTTCTCCCAGGAGGCAGAAGACTGTGTGACAATCCTGACCCCACTTTGATGCATCACCTTGGACCCCCAGATAGAGCAAGTAACACAATTTTAACAAAAGGTCAAAATCTCCAATTAATAGTGCCGTATATGAAACATACCTTCCCATTAAATTTCCAACAGATCATAAAATTTTGTTTAAGGTTCAAAAAAATAATAGTCACTAAGACACAGTTGTTGTCTGAGGCTGAAACTAAAATACCTGACATAGCTGACATGAAACTGCTATTCAGTAATATTAAGGGATTGCTCTTGCTAATGTGCTCAACAACAAACAATGTCTAAAAATTTGTAACAGGCAATTGCGCTTCAGTGTCTTTTGGTTGATTTACAATGAACCTGTACTTGCTCTATAATTTAACCAGCAAACCATCTTAGCCATATAAATATGTTTTTTTAATGAAAAACACCTGAATAGAACTTCTGATGTTTAGCAAAAATTCCATTAAAATGCTATGAACCCTTGAACCCTTTCTGTAATGTGAATATTAACTTAAAAGGGGGGGTTGCCTACATTCTGCTTTAAAGCATGCTAATATTCATGATGTACCAAGAGTTCTTAAGACATAACTAACAAACCTCCCAGCCTTTTAATGCACGACATACAAAACCAAAGGTTAATTAACTTATCTGATAGTCAACTCAGCTTCGATGAGACAAACTACAGTCCAATAATCTCAAGGTCTCACTTAAAAAGCTGAGGCTTATTGATCACTAAGAGAGCTGGTCATTAAGTAAAGATGTTTTTGTTAAAAGCCCATCTTCCTAATTAGATACACATGTACAACAATACAGCGTAGCAACGAAACGCATGCTGTTTCTACCAATAACAAAGTATACCCACAACAAAGCAGTGTGACCAATTTCAGGGTAAAAATCAACATGTGAACTGCAGAGAACTGTAACTGAAAGCAACTTTGTAATACGAAGAAATTTCACGTGTGGTTTGTACACATTAACCTTGACCACACATGCTTCGCTCTGCTAAACCAACAACTGGGCTGTTCACTGCAGTATTTCCCACAATACCTAATCTTGCACACACAGAATAAGTTCCAGAGGGATATACTATAGGGGCAGCAGGTAGAACAGCACTTAAGGACATGCATATGTTTGCCACGTGGACCTCGACCGTGAAAGTGGGCAATTTGAGCACCAGTTCCACTGACAGTGACATACCCATGACAAAAGTACTTACTTCTGCTTACTGCTCCAGTTGAACAAAAAGCTGTAAATGGGTACTTTTGGATAAAATGAAAACCAGTTAAATCCATACAAGGAGCAGTATATCATGAAAAAGACAAAGATGCCACGTTATCAAGAAGATTATGGTCTCCTCCCCACCCACTCAGCATGGAGAAAAAGTATGAACCTGACCATGTCTGGTCCTTGGAAATCACATGTCATCAGGAGTTAAGGCGTGAATTCTCAGTATGAAAACCCTATTGATCTGTTGAGTAATTCACTAGTTTCCCCTATATTTCTCTGCTCCTTTGGCTCTGTCAGAGAAAAGGTGGGATGATAAGGGCTGGAGCATTTCAATGGGATTTACAAAGGTTACAGGGTCATGGGAGTGCATTAAGGGCTATTGTAATAAGTGAGTCCCATTAGCTGTTCTGCACGTCCCCGGGCCCTCGGCTCATGTCAACTGGCTGGGATGCATGACGGAACTGTCCTCTGCATAGAGTTAGGGGAAAGCTAGGCACAAGAATTATAAATTTAGCTATTGCACGGAAACTTTCTACACAAGAAGTTGCCGTGACTCACAGAAATTGGGTGTATAACAATTACATATAACAAGATTATGCAATTACTGCAGCTGCCCTGAACAGACAGGCTGCTTCATTTCACCCAGGGGTGCCCCAAAGTCCAATCTGTTGGACACTCGACATGCACTGCCACTGAAGCTTTGCATGAGCCAGTGAGCGATAAAGGCGGCCTACCCCAATTAATGGAATTTGGGTACCTAAGAGGAGTTTGAATGGGGTGGGAGTGCGGTATGGTGTCCCTCAGCTTGACTTTGGCCAGGGACATTTTCTAGCCTCTGTTGGCACTAAGCTGCGATTTCAAACATTACCAAAGGACTGCAGTCGGAAGGCTATTAATGACTCTGGGCATAGAGTGTGGAAAACAAAGCACTGCACCCCCTCCCAGTTCCCTAATCTCTTCTCAAATCCACTTTCCTCACATATCAAGGAGACTTTCAGTCACCTTGGTAGTTCCTGAAAGCCCAACCTGCAGAAGGACGTGAGCCCGACGCAAACCCAGCAAAAGCATCGCGCCAAGCGAGGTTCTCTGATGCTTTTCTGGATTTAACTGTCAGGAGGCAGCAAACATCGTTCTTGTTTCAACTCACGGGCTGCAGATTATTCAGATAGCCCTGCTCCACCTCCTGCAAGGATTTTAACAACCCTGTTGCTGAATTGTGAAGGGCGTCAGTACGTTTATCGAATACACGAGTCTTTAAACCACGTCTAAAATGTGATAGATTCATAAATTTGTACAACTTCTCAAAGAATGTCAAGAGCACAGGTAAGGAATAACACAGTAGTTGCAGCAGATCTGCAGAACCATGTCCTGTATACGAGGATGTTTTCATTTTTTAGAAAATGGCTTTTTTAAGCTTAAAATTAATTTGTGACAAAGTCAAGGTGAAATCAAAATCGGTAAATTGTAGTTTGGTGTTGGGCCGTGTTGGCATCACAAATGTATGGAAAGAGAAGACCGAGTCCCCAACAGTCAAACCTAACTGTCACTGTTATTCTTCAGCAGAACCTCCACTACAGCCACGAAGTCACCTAAACCAATTCCTGTCTTTATTCGGGGTAAAGATTTGCCGGACAATAGGTATGATGTCCTGTTCCTGTAGATACTTCTATCTTCTCCGGTTGCCTGTTGGGAGTTGTCGACAGATACTCAAATTTGCTCTTTCCGCCCCTTTACTCTGTATGTTCCCCAAGTAACACCCATCCTAACAATTTTAATGATGAGCCCCCAAAGCCAGAAAGCAAGATGCTGAATGTGCAAGATGGCATCTACTGGCAGAAAATGAGAGGGGGGGAAAAAAAGGTCCAAATTCTTCAGGTCAGCCATTTGAAAAGCCATCCCAGCTAAGGTGACAAGAACTTTTCTAATTAAATAACGGAACCTGTCACATCCGAACCCCAACGCTGACAGCAAAGGGTCACAACAAAGAGGCCAAAACACCCACTGCTTGCAGTCTTAACCAGAGAGAGAGAGAGAGAGAGAGAAAAATGAAACACCCGTTGCCAGGTACCAGAAGAAACTCTGTACTGCAACGGTGGAGCCAATTAAGGCCGACCCTTCGTTTGACTCATGATGCAGCCACGTCGACATGCAGAAAACATGATTAGTTGCGACAGTTCATTGTAGATACCTGAGCAATTCTTTTAATTAACAAAACACTCCATCTCCATGAAACGAGTGCCTTCCAGATGGACCTGTCAGTTCGACACAAATGAGAAGGGACTACCCCGTGGATCTCTACTTTCCTTACTTCGGAACAGCTAGCTGAGGCTACCTGTTCCGTAAAGAACGCAACGCGTGCCACAAAGTGAATATATTCCCATTTCCAGGGTTTGGAACAACGTGGGGAATGAATTTGCATTTCTAATAACTCGGGGAGTTGAGCAGAAACCCTGCTCTTGTTAAAAAGTCTTGTCTCGGTGCAGCCCATTTTGCCCAAATGCATTGCAGCCCCATGCATTTCTGCTACCACATGCTACGCTGCTCTTTTCAAACACTAGGGTAATGTTGTAATAAGTTCACTGCAATCAGTTACATGTTCTTTACACTAGGCCCTCTCTGCTCCCACCACACTTGACTCAGCCCAATTACTCAGGTTCCTGCCCCACTTTTTTCTATCCAAAAATAAGCCAAGACCTGCCAAAAGGAAAATAAAAAGCCGTATTCATCAAACAACTCACGATACAGTACAAACGCAATAGAAAAAGAGTACAATTACAAGTAGATATATGCTTTTGAAGATGTGAGCCTCAAACTACCAAAAAAAAGCGATATAAGGTGATGGCAGTGAATTTGAGCTTTTTCAACTCTGACAATAAAGAACTGGTAAAAAGTGCACTTCTGAAGTCTTCTCTCTCAGAAAGAGAAGTCGTCAATGGCAAATGAAAGGTATAAGTGAAGTGAGAGTAAGAGTGTACGTAGGTGTGTGTACATATTTAAATGCAATTCAGTATGCCAACAAGATCAGAGCATCTGGTTTAATCCAAACTCCATGACAAGCCCCAAGTAACCCTGCTAAAATCTCCATCAAGCCACTATGCAAACTTCAATGAAACCGTCAAAGATGCCGCTTTAACCTGATGAAGATTATGATCGGGGGGGGGGGGGGGGNGGGGGGGGGGGGGGGTGGGGGGGGGGGGGGGGGGGGGGGGGGGGGGGGAACTGATGCTCTGCTGCAGATTCCCAGTCTTGTTCCAAAGGACCACTTTCTAACTCACGGAGGAAACACTACTGCTTGTGGGATTTCAAATGTCAAGCAGATAAGATTAGGGTGTCCGACATATAGAGCTCCAAACTGACATTTTAAAAGAAACGCACAAAAGTCAATAAGGGAACCACTTGTTTCTCTCCAGGCTATGCGGGACCTCGGGGGACTTTGAAGCGAGGCGATTAGCAGGCGAACATAAAGTGGATAAACTTCACAAACCAAACAAAATACTACAATATTGCCCTGCTGATCAGCTTTAAATAACATCAAATAACGTGAGCCTAAATTACACAATTGTTTTCCGTTTTCCTCCCATTTGTTGCTATAATCCGACACAGCAAAATCAAGCCTCTTGTGAGCTATGAAAAAGGCCATGCCACCATGAGACACTGCACTTTAAATGCAGCATGAAGAGGACTAAAGAGAGGGGGGTTGTTGGGGAGTACTACAGGGAGAAGAAATGAGAACCATTCTATGACATTGTCAACCAAGCTGTCCCTCCCCAATTAGTAGCTTGGGTGTCTGAAAGGCAGATTTCTCCAGCCTGACAACATATTCTCTTCCTGCACGGAATTGCCCTTTCTTTTGAGGGAACTGGTAACTGCACGCTTGTATGTAGGGGCGCCTATTCCAAACACTGGTTGACAACACACTGACGTCAGAACTGCAGACACCGACACCAATGACTTAGTAAGACCAACAAGCTGCATATAAGACTAAGAAAAATGTAATAGTAGCTAGTAGTATGACATACAAACACCTATACACTGGTTACACCGCTGACAATACAGTTCACTGAAAGCAACAAGTCTCCCCTAAACACAGCGAGTAACCACTGCAAAGAGAGAAAGACACCTAGCAGCTTGTGAAAAGGGCAATACAAAATTAACTGCAAATGTGTAATGACTTTCTAACTGGCTTCAGGATTAATGTTAAGAAACATTCGGCAAGAACAGGCAGGCCGCTGTGTCGATAATTATTTACTTTCGTCCTCGGAAAACCCTCCCCAGTCAATACGCCGCCATCATCCGGAGTTCTTTACCCTCCACTGGGGCTTCTGGTAGAGGAGAAAGATTCAATAGGACAGGGAGTCAATTACGAACTTCAACACAAAGCATTACAGTCACAGGGGAGAAAATTTGCTAAATGTGTTTTTGTAGCTACTAGCATTAAGCAGAGGAACATGCAGACAAAGCTGCTTTGCCTTTAAGTGCCCAGTTTGAAGCCAAACATCCTCAAACGGTGTGCGTTTGTGTGACCTTGGAGCTACTCTGAGAAGTTTTCCACTTCTGCCTTGAATTTCACAAGTTTGGGAGTTGAGCAGTAAGCACTTGGAAGATACTTGGATCTCTGAGCTGCTTGTCATCAGAGCTCAAAGACCAACTTGACCGTCTAAAAAAACTTGTACCCATTAATGACCCCCGACTCATGTTTGGTGTAGTGGAAAAAGGCTGATGCTTTCACAGACCAAGAGAGACAAAAGGAAACAGCTTTCCTACCCTTTTCCTGGCTGTAGTGGACCAGAATAAAACTCACACCCAGAAGACTCAAGGAAGGAAATAAAGAAGTAAGAGATGAACAATGGGGTATGTGGTGCAGAATGGGCCATGGGGGGATAGAGACAGAAGAAAATGGGGAAAACGTGGAGTAGCAAGAGGCCGACAAAGGAAAAGTCTTTCCAGTTTTCTATGAGCCACAGCGAGGTGCAAATGAAACACAATTATTAACCAACATAAAAGTTAACAAGTAGAGAGTGTGGCAAGGAAAGCCGCCAGCAGTGCTTTGCTGGGTTGCCCTGGCAACCAGAATTACACCAAGGGATAACAAGAAGGACAGACGTCTGAAGAAAACAGGTGACAGAGGCAGAGAGAAGCTACCAGAGGGAGGGAAAGAGAGTGGGACACAATGGGGGGGGGGGGGGGGGTTTTCAAAAGGAATTTTTCCCCACCC